>APFE030566436.1:23532-60211 GCA_000404065.3 Pinus taeda | reverse complement strand
TTGGAACTTCTCAAAACATGTTGATTTATGTGAAGAGGCTGACTAATAAGGCCACTCATTGCAATTGTTCCTCAAAAAGGGTAAAACAACCAAGTGAAAGCGCATGATCGGCCAAAGGGATGGTGGCGATGGGATGAAAACAACCAAGGCTCATCTGACAAAAGAGGCTAATAGAATGGCAATCACGAGGGTTAAAAATGGAAATGGGTTCATTTTTACACAAGCTTGAACTATAAGGAACTATGCTTGGGTTCAGTTTCATGTTTACACAAGCTTGAAACGAAAAACTATGGTTGGATTCAGTTTCATTTTTATACAAGCTCGAAATGAAAATCTATGCTTGGATTCAGTTTCATTTTTACACAAGTTCGAAACGAAAAACTATGCTTGAGATTGGTTTACATGCCCCCAACATGATGAAAGGGAGAGTCTCCTATAACTAGATGGAAGTCGTTGCAGTGAAGCAGGACAGTTATCCAACAACTTTCTGGTTTCGTCCAGATAGGGACAAAGGTGAATGGGGTGATTCCCTTCACATAACCTACAAGGAAACTTAACTTTACCACTAGGTGCATGCCCCCCAAGCTTCATTACATTTACCTAAGTAGACTACTCATGGCTATCAGGTGGATGGAATGAAGGTTCATATATGAGATCAAGTGAAAGACTCGACTAGGATTTTACGAGATCTAATCAAAGACTCGAGATCTAGTCTAATTTCCTTTTTGCCTAGATCATCTTCATTTAACCATTTCTCAATTGAATCAATGACTTCTTCATAATAAGATGAAGATTGCTTCTGTGAGCTGGGAGGCTCGTGTTCTGGATCCTTTTGGTCTTGGTTGGAGTCCCTGAACCTATGATTTTTCCATTATCTACAAAGTATTTTGAAGAATGATTTGCTTGCTTCTTATGGCATTCATTTGATTAGAATGTTCATCCCTCATAACATTTATTTCTCTGGCATGATTCTCCTCCATGGTATCCATCATATTATGAAAGGTGGTCCTATGATTATACTGCGTAACTTCCATAACCTGTAACATGTTTTGAAGAGCCATCCGACTGGTTTGCATGTCTTTTATCACTTTATCGTGATTTATTTAAACATAACTCATCTTTCCATATGATTTGCTTCCATAGTGATCAAATAATTTTGCATGGTGGCCAATTTGATTAGAATGATTAATTTCCATGGTTTTTAGCTCCTCGGCATGTTGTTTTTCTATGGCTAATAACATATTCTAAGGACTGACTTCTCTGTCCTGAATAGAGCTTATTTATTTCTTATGATTTTCGTTTATGGTGCTTAGCTCCTCAACACGCTTTTATTCTATGGCTGGAAATTTGGTGTGCATGGATTTTATTTCCCTGGCATGCTCTGTTATTAATCTCTCTTGATTAAGTTCCACATTTTTCATTAATCGTGCTTAACTGAATTGCATGTATTTAATCATTTTCTTTAATTCCTTGATAAGATGCTTATCATCTTCCCTATCATCATCAATATTAATTCGATCATTTTTCCCTGCCCTTCCACTATCGAGGATTCGTCTTGCAACAACACAAGTGGATTCATCATGAGAATGGTCACAATGTCTGCAATATGGCACATTTTGATGTGGTGTATTTTATTGAAATATTTCTTCGATAATTGGGCCCTTTACAGGATCACTTTCATCTTTCTTCATAGTACTAGGGGCACAAAGTGAATCCTTTTGATCCCCATATCTATTTTTGAAAGCAATGATGATGACTTGTAAATAATCAAAAGAATTGTCAAGAAAATCACAGAACCAATTTCTAGCATCACCTTTCAAGGAAAGGACAAAAAGTTGCATCTTGACGTCTTCATGATTGTATGTAGTTGCATGAGCATATCATTGCAGGAAAGTTGTGAACCTTTTAATGTGATCTGCAGGAATGGTTGCATGATTACCCGTGAAAGTGTTGGAAAATGTAACTAGGTTCGGTCTTCATTAATGTATTTGAGTTATCATAAAATGTACTTATCAAAAGAATAAAGAAAAGATTTTTTATTATTGTATCAATGATTTATTAAAGCATGGGTTTCATGCTTGGGTCATCATTATATTAGTCAAAGTCCCCATTGTGGACTTTGGGGATTAATATTGAGTTTATATAGTCATTGTACATTCAAAGAGACCCTTCTTGGGCTTTTGAATAATGTAAAAAAGTTTACCATTGAGTCAAATATAATTTATGTAACCTCCACACCAATTCGGCCTAAGGACATCATTTCGACCTCACTTAGAGCCTATAAATAGAAGGAAGTCAAATTCATTTAGAGCATCTCATCTCAAGATAGTTCGATATCCCTAAGGAAGTTGGAGAAGTGCGAAGTGGGTCTATGGAAGCAAAAGGAAGTGCAAGTTGGATCAAGTTTAAGGAGAAGAAGAAAATTGAAATTTTGGAGCCTCTCTCTCTCTCTATTTCGTGCCCTATTTTGGGAGATCGAAGTTTTCCAATTTTTGTTGTTGTCTGATGCCGAAAGCTACTGCATAGTCGAAGTTGCTGGGAAGGAAGTGTTGTTGGAAAGAGGTCAAAGATCTAGGACACTGACTTGGTGTGGAGGGAAGGTTTGGTCTTTGTCTAGGGTGAAGAGTCTCAAAGAATACTATTGGAAGGAAGAGAATTTTTTATTGGGTTTTCCCCTCGAGGGGCATTTTGCCCTGGCATAGTGCCTACATCTCGTGTCTCTTGTTTCGTGATCTTCATATACACAATATGGTAATTTCTTGATGAAAGATAAGACAATAAAGAAGTAAAAGAAGTCAGCATAACTCACAAGTAATTATCAAGTAAGGGGAATCAAACCCTAATCTATTTGCATTGATTTCCCAAAATGGTATCAGAGCTAAGGTTAGGAAAAGTTGAAATCACTTTGGTGGCATGGATACTCCCTCTTTGATGAACTACATAAGAATTGAGTATCAACACTACTGGAAGTTGGATCAAGAAGGCCATCTATTACTTATTCAACAAGGTCAAAAGTCAAGGATTCTTGGTTTCTCTTACAGGTTCTCTTAATGATGACAATGCATGGATCATTGATAGTGGAGCATCAAGACACATGACAGAAGAAAGTAAACAACTTCATACACTATCAAAGGAGCCATATTCATTGGGTAACAACAAAAGCTATGTTGTTAAAGGATTGGGATTAACATCGTTGAAGCTAGAAAATGGATCGAAGTTGCACCTCAACAACATTCTATATGTTCCAGGTTTGAAAAAGAATTTTTCTATTTCTTGTTTAGAAGATAAGGGGGAAAGAGTTGCTTTTGTTGATGGAAAAGTATTGGTTTGGGGAAAAGGCTCTAGCATTAATAAAGATAGGGTTATTGGATATTGTGAAGGAAGCCTTTATAGAGTTATTACACCACCTCCTCAAGCTTCGGTTCATATGGAAATCAATCCCATTGAGCTATGGCATAGGAGATATGGTCATCTACATTATAAGGCCATCCCTACTCTTAGTCAATTGGTTCATGGAATCCCCAATATGAAGTTAGATCATGAAGGTGTGTGCAAGGGATGCTCTTTGGGAAAACATATAAGAAATCCATTTCCAAATAGTGAAACAAGGTCTAAAGAGATATTAGACCTCATCCATTCTGATGTGCGTGGGCCCATGTCTGACAAATCACTTGGAGGTGATCTCTACTATGTAACATTCATTGATGACCATTCTAAAAAGACATGGCTCTACCTTCTCAAAACAAAAGATGAAGTATTTGATAAGTTCAAGGAGTTTAGGTCCAAAGTGGAAACCCTAACCGAAAGAAAGATAAAAACTCTAAGGTCTGACAATGTTGTAAGGAAGCAAGTATTAAGAGGGAGCTCATTGTTCCCTATTATCCTGGACAAAATGGACTGGCTGAAAGGAAGAATAGGTCAATTGAAGAAGGCATTTGAACTACGGTCCTTGATCAAGACCTAGCAAAATTCTTATGGGGAGAACCAACGACGACAGTCGTGTACATTCAAAATAGAAGTCCTCATAAAAGTCTTAATAATACAACACCCGAAGAAGTATTCACAGGCTCGAGTGTGGATCACCTCCGAATCTTTGGAACTTCAATGTACATCCATGTTCCAAAGGACAAGTGAAAGAAGTTGGACTCTACAAGTATCAAAGGAATATTTGTTGGATATAGTATCTCCTCAAAAGCATATAGAATCTACATTAAGGAAGGAATACAGATTGAAGTAAGGAGGGATGTCATATTTGATGAAAATCAAGCATACAAGAAATCAAAGGATATTCCTATTGATTCTGATGACAATGAAGTTCCCATATTTGAAGAAGAAGAAGTTCATCATGAAAAACCTACTACAAATCAAGAAGAAGAAGAAGGACCAAGTGAGCCTATTCAATTGGTGGTCATCCCAACCACAAGGAAAAAGCCAAATTGGTTAAAAGGTACATTAGAAAATGTTGAAAGACATGAAGTTGCGAAAATGAACCTTCAGGGAAAGTAAGAAACCAAAAAGATATTTTGGTTATGTTGCATACATGAAAAAGTTAATTGAAGTTGAACCATCTACATTCAAGGAAGTTGCTCATCAATAAGTTTGGAAGAAAGCAATGCAGGAAGAATATCAATCCATCATGAAGAATGGGGTTTGGGAAATCGTTCCTAGACCTAATGACAAATCGGTTGTCACCTCCAAATGGAATTATAAGATCAAACATGTTGTTGATGGAAATGTAGACAAGTACAAAGCGAGATTCGTTACAAGGGGTTTCTCTCAAAATAAAGGCATTGATTATGAAGAAACTTTTTCTCCCACAACAAGGTACACTACCATTAGATCTTTAGTTTTATTAGCTACTACAATGGGTTGGAATATCCATCAAATGGATGTAAAGGCCGCATTTTTGAATGGAACCATTGAAGAGGAAGTGTATATCGAACAACCTGAAGGCTTTGAAGTTAATAGCAGGGAATCTCATGTTTGCAGACTTAAGAAGACCCTATATTGTTTGAAGCAAACACCTAAGGCATGGTATGCAAGGATGGATGCATATCTACTTAAAATTGAGTTCGTGAAGAGTTTTGTTGATCTGAATCTTTACATCAAGATCGTGAATAATGAGTCTGTCATTATTCTACTATATGTGGATGATTTATTCACCACAGGGGTGGAGCGAAGAATTCAAGAATGCAAGATGTTGACAACTAAATTTGAAAACTTTTATGGAAAAGCAGTCACAGTTTGTGACAACTAAATTCTATTGCAATATATATATATATATTATATATATATAAATAATATATATATATATATCTCCCCGACTTCTTGGTATATACGTCATTGCATATACCTCTAATGTTGCATATACCTCCCTGTTGTTGAATCCCCATATCACCATTATTTGATCAATGTCAACAATACCATCGCTCGATATCAAATGTATTCCCTTGCGCCCATGTCAGGGTCGACGTCCTACATCACAGCGTGAACGCTACCTCCACTGTGTTATTACCACAGTCGTTGTGCTTACACAACCTTCCTTCCTACATTATTGTCAGCTTGCATTACCACAGCCACTGTTTTTTTCAGCCTCTCCATCCACTCTCCCCACACTCCTTCAAACTCCCACCTCTACGGTAACACCCCCCGGTCCATACGCCTTGGCCTGCACAATTAATACTTCCATATGCCTCGGCCTCCTGTTAATATCTACAATTAATACCTCGTTGGTATACCCTCAGATCTCCCCATATAGGTTAATCCCCACATAAACCTTTCCCATATAATACCCCCCATATTAACCTTCCCCAAGTAACCACTACCCCAAATATTACCTTTGTCCCATAAATATCAGATTGCATTTTTTTTGCATTCTAGCTAGCATAACTGCATTATTTTGTCACCAGAAGTACAATTTTATTTGCAGTATACATTTTTTAAATGCATTCATTGATCTCTATAGTTGGAGTAGTTCTCTCTAGGAAAGAGAACTATCCAGAATGGTCGTGGAAGATAAAACATGCTCTCATTTTCAATGAGCTGTGGAAAGGAGTTTCTATAGGAGAAGGAGATAATGAACCTACAAATCCCACCTCAGATAAAGAATTCACCATTTGGGAAAACAAGAACAACAAGGCATATGCATTGATTGTAGCGTCTGTAAATGAAGGTGAGTTGCCATATTTCACCATTTTCAAATGGTTTTGAAGCCTTATAGAAGTTGAAGGAACTCTATGACTCATACTCTAAACTGGAAGTTGTCCAATTGATGATTAAATTGTTCAATCTTGAATTAAAAAATGATGATCCTCTTGCTTTGGCATCAGAAGTAAGACCTATTATGCATTATATCTAAGTCGCTAATGTTGAACTAGACATTCCTCTTATAGCTTTTGTCAAGGCACTTTATCCCACTTATTCAAATTATCTTGAGTCATTGCAAGCGAATGGAAACCTCAAAGAGATTACCTTTGATTCCCTTGTGAAAAAGTTCGTTGAGAGAGAGAAGGCTTTTGGGAAAAAGACAACTCCTCAGTCTTTTGAAGAAGTTGTGTGTCTTGCACATAGAGAGAAGGATCATGCTCAAGATTCTTCTATAGGAATAGGTGGTCGAAGAGGAAGAGGAAGAAGAAATTTCAGAGGCAGGGGGCGCAGACACTCTCGAGGAGAAAAGTTTGATCTTCATTGCATACGTTGCAATAGAGATGGATCACATGGTGCATCCACATGCAAGTTGCCTTGGGACAAAATTGAGCAAGAAAGAAATCAAGCCAAAGGTAAAACCAATGACAAAGAGAAAGGTAAAGCACCTGAATCCGCTCACTATGTTGTGGCACATTGTAATATTGGAGTAAATAAAGACTTGTTTAATGCTTCACTTGCTTCTTGGAAAAATGATTGGTTGTTTGATTCAGGAGAAACTTGCCACGACTTTTAGAAGATATTTTTTGAAGAATTTACTGATAATGTTGATGGGGCAGTATACTTTGCATACAAATCAAACTCAAGCCATCAAGGCTTGGCACAATCAAGCTAAAATTGCCTGGTCTTCCAGACTTTCTTCTGCATGATGTTTTATATCTCCTACAGCTAACGAGAAACTTGTTGTCCTTGGTCCACATCTGCCAGCAAGGACACTCCATTCAAATGTTTGAAGGCAAGGTTGAGGTCAGAAAAGAATTAGATCGCTCACTTGTCATGACAGGGATAGAAGAAGAAAGATTTCTGAAGCTGCAAGGTACCTCTGCTTGTGTACAAAATTTCTCATCATTATGATGAAGGTACATTTCTATCAAATATTTTATGGCATGCTAGATTTGGACACTTGAACTATGACAACCTTCACTCATTGAAGAAAAATGGTGTTACTAGTTTGCCCACAATTCCTAGGAAACTTAAGCAATGCAATGTCTATATTCTATGAAATCATAGTAAACAGTGTTTTCATGATTCACATTCCATAGCACATAGAAAATTTGAACTCAACTTTATGTGGTCCAATGCTTGTTCCTTTTGCAAATGGAAATAAATATATGATGACATTTATTGATGACTACACCAGAATGTGTTGGTTTTATCTATTGAAGAATAAATCTGATGCTTTTCAAACATTCAAGAACTATCATACATGGATTGAAAATTATGCACAATCTCATATTGGCTCTATTCACACTGATAATGGAAAAGAATACACTTCAAATGAATTTGAAAAATACCTTTGCCAGTATGGGATCAAACATCAAACGATTGTGTCTTATAATCCCCAACAGAACGAAGTAGCTGAAAGAATGAATAGGACAATCTTAAATATGGTACATTCTATGATGTTTTTCAAGAATGTAAAATTGATGTGTTGGGTTGATGCAGTGCTATGTGATGTGTATGTAAAGAATAGATGTCCATCTAATGCTATTAGAAACAAGACTCCTTATGAAATGTGATATGGCCACATTTCTTCGGTAAAGCATCTCAGGGTCTTTGGTTCCACCTGTTATGCCTTGATACCAAAGGTACAAAGAAACAAACTTGTTGCAAGGAGTCGTAAGTGTATCTTCTTGGGGCATCCAAATATCTCCAAAGCATATCGTCTCTATGATGAAGTTAATAGGAAGTTCGTTGTATCTAGAGATGTCATCTTTCTTGAATCTTCCAAAGCTAACAATGTTGTTGAGCGGCAGCTTGATCGTTTGGATAGATTTGAACATGTAAAATCGTTCCAAGAATTTGATAATCAGATTTCACACCTTGAAGGGGGGATTCCTATACTGGATCAATCTGTAAAATCTTCATCTGAAGCACTCTCTCTCCCACATGAAGTTCCAGCCACTGATGATACTTTGAGTGATGTGATTAACAGAATTGGAAGACTCAATCTTGATTCAGTCCCAACTCAGTCAACTAAGCAGCCTGGGCCATCTCAGAAAGGCCTTCCAAAATAGCTAACAAAGACACTTGAAAGTGTTCATCCTGATGAGGTTGGAAAGACAGGAACAAGAAATTCAACCAGACAAAATGGAGGTGATGTAGATGATTCATATTCACCTGTTGATATGGATGTTTCTTATGATTGTGAACTGAATTTTTCTACATATTTTGAACCAACTTCCTTCAAAGAAGTTGCTTCTCATGATGAATGGAAAGAAATGATGCAAAAGGAGTATGATGCCTTGATAAAGAATGGCACTTGGAAGCTGGTTGAATCTCCATTGCGAACCAAACCAATTGGCTGCAAGTGGATCTACAGGAACAAGTATAAAGTTGATGGCTCACTTGACAAAGCCAAGCTTGTGGCAAAAGGTTTTGAACAGAAGGAAGGGGTCGATTATGAGGAGACTTTTTCCCCACAGAAAAATGGGCTACCATCCGAACACTCTTTGCCTTGGAAACTCATAACGGTTGGAATGTCCATCAAATGGATGTAAAAACTACTTTCTTGAATGGAGATCTGAAAGAAAATGTTTTTATGTCCCAGTCAGAAGGATTTGTTGTGAAGGGACATGAACATAAAGTATGCAAACTTGTGAAATCAATGTATGGCCTCAAGCAAGCACCGCGAGCCTAGTATGAAAAGTTAATTGAGCATCTTCTAAAACTCAGCTTCAAACATTATGATCTTGATGATGCAACTTTGTTTGTCAAGGAAGTTGGCAAAACAATTGTATATCTTGTGGTATATGTAGATGATCTTTTGATGACATGGAACAATGAGAGTTACATTGCATCCATAAAAAAGGAATTGAGGAAAGGTTTTGAAATGATTGATTTGGTCTATGTTCACTACTATCTTGGTATTGAAGTAACTCAACATCCTAAGTGTACATTCATCTCTCAAAAGAAGTACATTGGAGATCTCTTAAATGGGTTTGGCATGGTCCAATGCAATCATTTGACTACTCCAATGGAACAAAACTTAAAGCTCACATCCATTGAAGGAAAATAATTTGAGGATGCAACAAGATATAGATAGCTTGTAGGAAGTCTCAACTACTTGACTACTACTAGACCAGACATTTCATTTGTTGTTGGAATCTTCTCTGGGTTTATGCAAAAGCCTTGTGAGGGACATTGGTCTACTACAAAAAGAGTTCTAAAGTACATGAAGGGAACCCAAGACTTTGGACTCAAGTATACACATGTGGGTGACTTCAGCTTGATTGGATACTCTGATTCAAACTTCGATGGAGACAAAGAAACTGGGGTATTTACTTCAGGTTATGCTATGAGTCTTGGATCGGGAGTTGTCTCCTGGAGATCATGCAAATAATCAGTTCTAGCAGATTCCACAACAGAAGCAGAATATGTGGTAGCAACTGAGGCAACAAAAGAAATTGTGTGGCTCATGAAAATTTTGGAAGATTTGCAGGTAAAATAAGTACCTTCAACTCCACTCATGATTGACAACACCTATGTAATAAACTTGGCCTAGAACCCAAAGTTCTGTGATTGAACAAAACACGTCAATACAAAATACCATCTGATTCGACATCATGTTGAGGCCAAGGCAATCCATCTATGCCATTGTTCCACTAATGAGTAGATTGCAGATATTTTCACCAAAGCGCTTGGAAGAGAAAAGTTCGAAAGATTCAGAATGATGCTTGGACTCACCAACATCCCTTCAGATTAAGGGGGGGAATGTTGACACCTAATCATTGGGATTGAGTGAACATTTGTAAATAATGTAAATAGTAAATAATGGAGAATAGGAAAATGAAGAGAAATTGGGAGGTGAAGCCCAAGAGTCTCTCCCTCCTTGTATATAACCATGAGCAATCTTAATGAATAAACATAGTTTGCATTGAGGAGTCACCTCCTGCCCTGACAGGTAGGTTCCCTAATGTATTTGGCAAATACTAGGCCAGATATATATTTTGCAGCAAACATTCTTAGTCAGTGTTAGTTGGAGCCTCGTCATGATCACTAGATAGCTACCAAACATATATTGAGGTATCTTCGTGGCACTATACATCACTGACTAAAGTATGATAGTAAGAAAGTCAAGCTAATTGGTTTCACAGATTCTGATTGGGAAGGCAGTGAGACCGATGGAAGGAGCACTACCAGAGGATGTTTTAGTCTGGGAGCTGCTATAATCTCATGGATGAGTAGGAAGCAAGATATCGTTGCTTTAAGTAGTGTTGAGGCAAAATATGTGGTTGCATGTGAAGTAGGAAAAGAGGTTGTTTAGTTAAGGAAGTTTATAATATATTTGTTCGAGAAGTCTATGGGTTCTACTATGATTAATTGTGACAATCAAAGTTGTATCAAGTTGTCTGGAGATCCCGTGTTTCATGCTATAATGAAGCATATCAACAATAAGTTCCGCTTTATTAGGAACCTGGTGCAGGAGGGGATCGTGAAGTTGGAGTATGTCTTGACAGATGAACAAGTAGCAGACATACTAACAAAGGCTCTTCCTAATAAGAAATTTGAATATCTAAGAAACCTGCTTGGTTTAGTAGATATTGTTGATTGTATTGATTATAAGAAATTGAAAGAGATTTGTTGAGGCTTTGTGAGTGAAGCATTTCCTGGGAGGACTTTCCTGGGAGGACATATGGCTGGCACTTTGTATTGATGTCTAGGTCCCAAAGTAGGGAAGGTGGTGTGGGTTGTAGAGCTCTGACCATGGATACACACCTAAGCCCCTGGGTTGGTGGTTAACAAGTAAGCCTGACGGTACCTAGAGAGGCTGAAAGCTTGAGTCCACCTTATTCCTACTTGGGTATATTACCCTGGTCAGGAATGTAGTCCGTGGCATTGCGGTGGCTAAATTGATGAGAGACCAATGGATAGTTGCCCTGGTCAAGAATCTAGTCCATGGCATTGTGGTGCCTAAAGTTCTTCATTGTTCATATAGTTTTAGATCTTCCATTGTATTTGTATATTATGAATACCTCCATAGTTAAGAGGGAGTGTTGGAAAATGTGACTAGGTTTGGTCTTCATTAATGTATTTGAGTAATCATGAAATGTACCTGTTCAAAGAATAAAGAAAAGATTTTTTATTATTGTATCAATGACTTATTAAAGCATGGGTTACATGCTTAATTCATCATTATATTGGTCAAAGTCCCCATTGTGGACTCCTAGGATTAATATTGAGTTTATAGAGTCATTGTACATTCAAAGAGGCCCTTCTTGGGCTTTTGAATCATATAATTTTTTTTACTATTAAGTCAAATATAATTTATGTAACCTCCATACCAAATCAGCCTAGAAGAGATCAAGTCGGCCTAGGGACATCAATTCGACCTCACTTGGAGCTTATAAATAGAAGGAAGTCGAATTCATTTGGAGCATCTCATCTCAAGCTAGTTCAATATACCTAAGGATGCTGGAGAAGTGCGAAGTGGGTCTAAGGAAGCAAAAGGAAGTGCGAGTTGGGTCAAGTCTAAGGAGAAGAAGAAAATCGAAATTTTGGAGCCTCTCTCTCTCAGTTTTGTGCCCTAGTTTGGGAGATCAAAGTCTTGCAAGTTTTGCTTCTGCTTAATGCCAGAAGTTGTTGCATAGTCAAAGTTGTTGGGAAGGAAGTGCTGTTGGAAAGAGGTCGAAGACCTAGGACACTGACTTGGTGTGGAGGGAAGGTTTGGTCTTTGTCTAAGGTGAAGAGTCCCAAAGAATATTATTGAAAGGAAGAGAATTTTTTACTGGGTTTTCCCCTCGAGGGGGGTTTTGCCCTAGCAGAGTGCCTACATCTTGTGTCTCTTGTTTTGTGATCTTCATACACACATGATATGGTAATTGTTTGATGAAAAATAAGATAATAAAGAAGTAAAAGAAGCCAACATAACTCACAAGTAATTATCAAGTAAAGGGAATCAAACCATAATCTATTTGAATTGATTTCCCAACAGAAAGAAGGTAATTTATCAATAGACCTTTCTAGAATATCACAAGGAATGTTAGTAAAATGCAAAGGGGCAAACAAGTCATCCATGATGAATTTCTTACAGGTAAAGGAGCTAATGGATGTCAGAGAGAGATCCTTGGTCAAGAAAAACAAAAAATCCACAAGAAGCGAGCTTCCAACAGAAATTATCGTAAGAAATGAAAGAAATGGAGTCGCCACTTGAACATGAATCTAACTCTAAAACCTACAAGGCAAAAACCGAAAAGTTAGTTAGAGATAATCAAATGAATATCAGGGAGGGCTTCCTGCTTGAGAAAAAATGGATGCTTACTAGAATGTAGTTTGTTCAACCAAGATCTGAGAGCGAGTTTGAGAAAGCTACCAGGATTTCTTCTAGAGTAAGCTCTTGTATATGGATGAATAAGTGGAGTCGCCACCCAAATAGGAAACCAACCTAAATGTCTAGGTGCTAAAGGTGTAGATAGAAGAGATGAAAATATTAGTGAGAGGAAGAAAGATAAGGTGATGAAAAGATGAAGAGATATAATGACGCCAAAAAATGTTGTGTGGCATTGGCAGGGTAAGGAAGATGAAACTGATTAACAGATTAAGAAGAGCGATGATAATTGTCATAACGTCAAAAGCCCAATAAATTGGTCCTAGCAATGACGCCACAAAATTTTGTCGCTCAGATTGTACGGGCACTGCGGCAACGACTCAGGTCGGGGGTTGTCACTCTAGTCCCCGACCTTTATATTCTAGTTGTCTACCAACAACAAGCTTGTGGGGTAGTCCCTATGGAAATGTGAAGATGAAGGACAAGTTGGCAACCAACAAGTCCGAGAGACATAATTGAATGGCCTAGCTACATGGTTAAATTTAGCAAGACTTAAAGATTAGATTAGATTTAAATGTGAGACCAGTGCCTTATGTAATCAACTTCTTGCTTATTATCAATTTGATGCCAAGTAACCGGATGAACAATCATTGCTTGGATGCTTGACTATCCTACATGAAGTGCAAATCCTACAAGCTAGGTGAAATGCAAAATCTTGGTTGATTTTAAGTTATATGTCTATTCTAAGTGTAACCTTTCTCTTAACTATTTTGGAACTAGTTTCTAGAATACG
Source organism: Pinus taeda (assembly GCA_000404065.3). NCBI lineage: Eukaryota > Viridiplantae > Streptophyta > Pinopsida > Pinales > Pinaceae > Pinus > Pinus taeda. The sequence goes on along the minus strand of APFE030566436.1, from coordinate 46,727 downwards.
TTGTGGGATAGAAGCCAAAGGGAAGCAAGCAGAGGCTTGATTAACGATACTTCCCCCTATGTTCTAACCACCTGATGCCTCCAATGCTACAGATAATGTGGCTCTAATGACTGCAAGGTCACCGTGTTAATCACTAAAGAGGTGTTAAGCCCCTCAAGCTAAATTAAAAAAGGTGGTCTTATTTTTTATCAACCAAACTTATGCTTGAAAGTAAATTATTAATGCAAGAGGCTATCCCTAGTATGCAAGTGCAAGAGATGAATGCTCTTAAGGTGAGATTACTTAATTTGTTAAGTACTTAATGACAATGATTTTCAATTAAGAACAATCATGTACTTAAATAATAAATGAATAAAATCTCAACCAGAAGAGAAAGTGTTCAAGCTTAACAATGCAAGATAAATGCGGCAATAATATACATAAACAATTATTCAAAGACAAGATTAATGCTACTTAAGACAATTAACAATCTTCAAGATTATAATCAATAAATCACCAATATACCACTTAGATACAAGCGAGAAATTTAAATCTCTTATCATAATTATGATCATAATAGCATCCATAAGAGATATCCAATTTAACAATGAGCAATGAATCCATTCAATGACAGTAATGGAAATGAGAAATTAAGAGCATTAATCCACAATGTCACTTAGAGCAATTAGCCATTTAAACACGTATCAACTTGATTAGAACACTTGTGTGAATGTAAGAGTGTAAAATATGCCAATGACTAAAATTAAGCCCAAATCACTTCAACCATGAATGATTATGAATTCTAAAATTTCCTTACCCAATTTTAAAGACATGTAATTTATTATCGTTGCAACCTTGTATTCAAAGGTATGCAATTTTAATAGTCAAGAAATGATGCAGTATGTCAAAGATAAGCTAGAAAATCAATGCATTTAACTTCCAATGATATTCACTTAATTATAGGACTCCTTAGGCACTATAGATAAGATTTATTATGCTCATATCAGACCTCAAAATGATGTATATCAGATCTGTAATAACTCATAAAATCAATGATTCAGTCTTTAATAAACCAACAAGGTGCCTAAATATTAATGTCAAATAAGCTCCAATGATAAGCTAATCAATTTGAGTGAATTTTAGATAATATTCAATCAATTTTGATGATTCTTATTTAGTTCACATGACTGCATAAATGCTTGTAGTAAATATATCAGATATGGAAATTGTCCAACGGTTCTCAAAAATAACTTATATGCAATCAATTTAAGCACAAGATTAATGGTCAATGCCTTAAGTGACTTGTTTATGAATTTAGGCTTATTTTATGTGTGTTTATGCCCTGAATACATTGTTGTAACAATTATATCAGACTTGAAACTTTCAGATCAAACCTCTACAATTTCAAATTAGACCTTGAAAATTATATGATAGAGAACATAAAACAATAAAATTGATAGATCACAACCTTGTAATTTATTTTGATATCTTATATGAGTTATTAGCTTAATGTGTGGGTTCTGTAGGCTTGCATTATGGTGATTATGCCACTTGTATATCAATATATCAGGTCTTATATAAATTATGCAGTCAATTAAAATGAGAAATGAAGGCAATAGAAGCAAACCCCAAGACTTAATGGCATATGCCAAGTTTGAAAATGTGAGAGAAATCACTCCTCAACACCTGCACTCACAAAATGTTAGCTCAAAACCCAAAGATAAGACTTTTATGACTGTTGCAATCATAATATATTAAAGATAAAATGTCAATTCCTTGAAAAACCCCTTGTTTTCCATGAGATCTATCCCTTGTAAGGCTTATGATATTCATAATGCTTGCAAAATAGGTCCCAAACACTAGCCTTGTAAGTTGGGTTAAGGCTAGGGCCTTCAAAAAATGGGTTTCTTCCCCAATTTGAAAATAAGCAACCTGCAAAAATGGGCTCAAAAACCCTAGACATCTAGGGTTTTTAAGAGTTGGAAACTTTAGAAGTTTACTCATTTCTTTGATCCCTTGAGAGATTTCACCTATACAAATAAAATAAAAAAAAAATTCCAAAAAACCCAAAAAAAAAACCCAAACCCTAGTTGCTGCAAAAAAAGGGTTAGAAATTTTTATTTACAAAAAATTGTCTTACAAAAATAATTTACAAATTATATAAAAATATACAATGTTTGAAAAATTAAAAAAGAATAGAGTTTTTGTAGATCTTAACAATGGTTAAATGTATTTCGAAAGATAAATATCAAACCATAGCCTTAGCAAAGTTAGAAAATCACATAAAATATTCATAATCCATATATAGTCGGCTTGTGTTCACAATTTGTGAACTTGGAGCTCAAGGACTGAAGGCCCTACAAACTTTATATATGTTCTCAAGAAGAAACCCTTATAACATACAATGAATCAGATCACCTAAGATAAACCCAAAACTTACCAATAAAATGGTCCTATCATCTACAAATGAAATAATGATTCAATTAATATTTGAAGCATAATATAGGAATGCTCGTACCTAGCACATACCACAAATCAACGAGACAATGACACCATGAACTGCACTCGAAAGTCTTTTATTATGATGATCAAAAAGTTCTCAAAAGGACAGTGGCTTTACACCAACTTTTACAAAGTTACATCAGAACAGAGCTCAAGATCAAGATGAAAATAAAAGCAAAAAGCCTTCTATTTATAGAGAAATTCCTCCAAGTGGAAAATAACAACTATTTGGCTTGCTCCCTGTCAAAATAATCTCGATAGTTGATAAACCTTTGATGATCTTTTAATATCTTTCGTCGAAATAATTATTTTTGAGGAATTTTCGAATTTCTCATTAAAACCATTTTTTATTAGCTCTATTTTGAGTTAATTTCCTCAAAATTTTGACTTTGATTTAACCACCAACATCCAAGGGTCCAATTTTTTTTTAAATTTCCAATATTCCTTTGGTGGTGGACCTCCAAAATTTTATTTTTTTTAGACCTGCGAAGTTTTCCACTAGGAGAAATTATTCTCTTACATTTTATTTTTTTACTCTAACTAATTGATTTTCTGGCTTAGGATTTATTTTTATTTTTTCCAGAAAAATTAATTAATTAACACTTGAGGGAATTAATTATTTTCCCACCCTCAAATATTTTAGCCATGGTGTCTAAGTATGAGACCATGCACTAAAATATTTTTTACATAAGATTTTACAATAATTCAACTCTTAAAGGGGGAATACTTGTTCATTATAGACCCTCAAATAACTTACCCAATTTTGCGACACAATATGAACTAGTAGACCAAGTAACTTGTAATAAAATAATTTAGCCAATTAGCTTAAATTATTCTCAAATCACTTTTACAGAGGACTCGACTAGAACACTAAAACTCACCTAAGACTTTGACGATAAATCCCATCTTAGCTTTGGGGTGAGACTGGAGAGAAAAATTTTGTCGATCATCTGTGTTTAGAAACACGGATAATCAATGAAATGAAAAACCTCCTAAGATGAAATTCGTCACCAAAATAATAGGTTAATTTAGGTTGTTACATATATACACGATCTTACTAGCATCATTACATTACAAATTTACAGAATGGGTTTATAATGACTCAAAAAGTTGTTAGCTGATGATCCTAATCTTTGAAAAAAATTGGCACAACTGCTTCATTGGAACTTTGACAAAATGTGTGCAACAATACCCACACCCAACATTATGCTCAATACCAAACCAGAATACTGAATCACTAAATCTGAAATACAATCGCTGAAGCAGTGTAAACCAATTGAACCATTATAACATTATCTCATTGAATACTAAAGTAGATCAATCATTGGACTGAATCTCAACAAACCATTGCAACCAGATCAAATCAATGCACAATCAATCTAATCAACATTGCCAAATACAAACAAACATCATTAACATACAATAGCAAATAGAACAAAACTCATCAATTGTCATCATTAAGCAACAATTGAAAAACCTAGTATATATATGTGACTTCCATAAAACAGATTATGCGTACATACGCGACTACCATGCATAACACTCACGTTTTTATTTCAACATATTGAATAAATTATCACAGAATTTATACACGATGGTATTGAACCATATCCGCATATGTACATGGCCTTACTGAAGAAAAACAACGTACTCAAACTAATGAATCGGATCTTCGCTATAAATCACAACATATGTTAAACCCATTTCTCGACACACATCACCACATTCAGATCATACCATCTTCATAGCTACAGATATAATATTGTTAGCTACTTAAACATTTGCAACAAGCAAATCAATCAAGCATATATTTCAACATATCTTCAGATCTAAGTCTTCTCTTTGCTTCCTAGTGCTTCCTATGTTCACACCTATTCCAAATCAAATCACACATGAATAATCCATTTACTTACACCAATAACACCTTAATTTGCATCTCCTTATACAGCTTTTGCCTTAGCCAATACCTCGAGTAAATCCTTTGGTAATGTTGTTAGTATTTGTTGACGGGATCAAATAAACGTTGTCGCCACAAGTACTATGGGCAATTACCATGGTAATGACCCCTGGTATCCAGGTTTACATGGTTCAGTTTATGTGTGTGACTTTTTTCTCACAAGACCTACATATGTACGTGACCCTTCTTCACAGAAACCGCGTATACTTTTCAATCTTTACATTTGTCATCATCTAGAATGGAATTGCCATTTCCCTGTCCATATCCACTATAACGTTCGTACCAATATTCTTGATATCTACATTAATTCCACAATCATCATATTATTACCATGTTGACATCAAGTACATCTTTGTCAAGCAAGTTACCCTCAAGGACAACACATTAGCCATAATGCCAACAAAGTCATCTTCCAGGCATTGTAATTTGACTTGTCATTGAGCTTATCCTTAGTATTGAAATATGAGGTAGTAGCCATGACGACTTGTCCCAATAGTCCTTGTCCAATAGCAGCAAGTATTCAATAGTGATTATTTCTTCCTTGGGCTTTGCTTTCACCTTGGCTCTAATACCATGTTAATTTTATGGTATGTTCTATGCTTGCCACAATTACTTTAATAATTTATTAGCCTAATAATAAATTCACTTTAGATTCCAATAGCAATCAATTAACATTCACCAATGACAATGACTGTAGATAAAACTTCAACAATAATATGAACAAGAAGACACAAGCCAAGACAATGGACACAAAGATTTAGACTAATGTCAAGGCAAAAAGCCACAAGGGGGAAAACCCAACCAATCCTTCTTATTGATTAATAGCAAATCTTCAACAAAGAGAAAATCCAATTTAGTACAAAGATGGCAAAGTCAAATTCAAGACTTTGATTATCCAAAGAAAGATGACCAACCAGAATTAATGCCAAACTAAGAAGCCCAAATTGATCTATGAATGCTGCAATTCTCAACAAAATTCAAGTTGCCTTAACCAAAGAAGTCAATGATAGTCAAACTCCAAACATTCTCCAAAATTTTAGTATAGTAGCTCGGTCAATGTAGCCTCAAGAGCTGATGAAAATAATGCCGAAACAATCCAGAAATTAGTGATCAAAGGAGAGAGTAAATACTTGTCGTATTTGTGGTCAACCTGAGATCAAACCATGTGGTCAACATCGGTCAAACCTCACCAAAAGCCTCGGTTCCTGCGCTAGAATGTGTGGTTTTCCGAAACAGAGATATCTCCACAAAAATCGCAGCAAAACAGCGCCAAATAATCCTCGATCAAAGATGGTCAAAGGTCACTACAAAAAATTCAACGCAAAAGAACAAAGATGCCAAGTCCACCCTTCACACGTCTGAGAAGAATTTGTTGCCTCAGATGTGTATGAACCAATCAAAAGAGAGAGAATGTGGTGTGTGATAAGGTGTTAAAATGAGGTGGACATATGTTATGTTTATAGTGGTTGAAGTGGGGTGAAAAGACATGTTTATTCATCACTGGGTCGACTTGATGAGGGGCAGGCCTGAGCCGACTTGAAAATGAGGCACTTATAGGTGAGCAAATATTCTAATTTTTGAGGTGAAGAAGAATTCCATCAAGGGTGATACAATGGAGGGATGATCCATCAAGGGAGGGGCTTCTAGGATGGGGAATTAGCCCCTAGTTGCACTCTTTAACATGGGTACATATAGGGTTTGGTGCTCTTGATTAAATGCCAATCACATTCCCTCATACATGATATAATCTAATGAAATGCCACAATCACGTTGATCTTGAAAGCCTAAAAATTGTTAAGTTTATTAAATTTTGAATGGTATATGAAATTTTATTTTCTCCATATGAAGTCCAATGAGGTTGGAACCATTCTCAAACATTCTACGTCATTTCATGGTAATGTTAAAAATTTAAGTAAAAGGATGAAAATGAAAGATAGAGGAGAATGTCACTTTTACTTTAAGAATTTAGCATTACCATTAGAAAGCATTTGGTGAGCATCAAGGGAGCACCTTGGGAGTGTCTGATAAACATGTTTCCTCACATAGCGATTCAAAAATTAAAAAAAAATCATGTGGAACCGTGCGAGCAGTTTCTGAAATTGTAGCAGAACTACAGTTCAGAACCATCACAGTTTTGAAAGTTTAGGAACCGTGAATTTCATACGGAACCTCGATTCTACCCAAGGATCGCCCATAGATCTATCTCCTAAAATAGGGCAGGGGGGACAGTTCCTACAACCCTAATTACATTGAATTGTTTGGTTCAAGTACAAAAGGAAGAAGAAGTTACAATGAAAGGGAGATAGATTAATGAAAAGTATGCCAATTCTTTGAGAGTTATTTTATGATGACTATTTATTTTCCATTTTGTGCATTCTTTGGGCTAAACTACCTTGTTGCTAACAGGGATACCTTTAAAAATGCAAGGAAAGAAAAAGTGACATTGATTTGTCGTCTCCTTTAAGGTTTTTATTTTCCTGTATTAATTTGCGCTTATTAGAAGTTCGGATTTTTATTCAGTGCTAGTTAGTGTATCTCTTGCAGAAAATTAACTATGTACTCTACATTAGTTGAAGTGACCCAAATCATATTTTAATGCCCTTTTCTTTTATGTGGCACTTAGTTGCCTTTATATGATTCAGTTTTACATTTGAGGCTTCTAAGGACATTCTTGGTCCAAGTCTTCACAAAGATTTGTAAAATTATTGGTCAAATATTCTAATTGGTCATTTCATAAAATCATTATTGATTTCTTTCTTTGGTTGCCTTGAAATTTACTGGAAATTTATATTTCAAATTTATTATCATTATATTTAAATAATAATGAGATTATTTGTAAACTTTTTTTATAAATTTGTTGTAAAGTTGTTATAACATAAAGAAAAAAATTATATATTTGAAAATAGGCTTTTAGACTACAAGACTTGAATATCTTGAAATCTTGGTAAAACTCACATGGGCTTTAAACATAGGGTAATACTCTCGCGTATCTCACTTAGCCTTACCAAATTCGAAGTGTTTTGTGTGAAGTATTAGAGCTTCACCATAAACAAGTAGGAGCCATAGCATCAAAGAAGGCATGAAATAAGTTGTGTGCTCAGTGAAAACACCATCTGGTGAGGTTATGGCAGCAAAAGTGGTGGCTAATAGAGCATTGGGATGTGAGGGCCAGCTTGAGGACCTTTTTGGTAGTCTATTCAATCACAAAGGAAGCATGGTACAATCTTAGCTTACATGAGTTCACTTTCTCAATATAGGGCCCCAAACCCATCCAACAAGATAAAAACATGTGCCTCTATTTTGGTTCTTCTCTAGAAGGCTACCTCTAGAGCCATAACCCCAAAATTAAACATATTAGATTAAGTCATAGCCCTCCCAGTGTGAAAGTACTCCAATGCAATATACCCGAGAGTACCTATTATTGCAGTGGTGGTATAAGACTTCTTATTATGTTCAAGCAATCTAGCATGCCCAAAATAACCTAGACAAGTATTGTGATCAAATATGGCATCACTAACCTTCAAATCCCTATTAATTGGAGTTGTCCATAAGAAAGGGAGCCATCCCTCTGAATCAAAGTTGTCCATAAGAAGGGGAGAATTTTTAGGACCACAATTCTTTACTCATTTACTTGTTTCAGGTCTTCCTTAGCTTATTCGAAAGAAAATGAAAAAAAAACAAGTCCACTCCCCAAGCATGTGCATATTTGTGGTGAAAAAACACACAGGAAAACCCAAGAAAACATGTTAAATTTTTGGGACCCAAAAATTATCATAGTCAAGACCATTTCTCAAATGGCCTTACATGGCCACTTGGATAAGTTGTTCCCCTTTTGGAAATAATGGTCTTCATTGCATCAAACTCCTCGATTGAATAAGATAACTTCTATTGAACCCAGTTCTTCGTGAACCACTTGCCCTTGTAGAGAAGTTACAATACATTGATTACCCAATAGAGCAGTGTATTTTGTTGGCAGGTGCCCTTTGTCTTCGTGTCCATGATCTAGTCAACTATAGCCTCCTCAATGCATCAAGAATGAGTTTTGTAGGGACAAAGTGTTCCATCACCTCTAAGGTGTCCAAGAAAGGTTGAAAATATGTTTGAAGCAACTCAACATTAAATATAGCATATAAACCAAAGATAGGAGGAATACTCAATTCAAAAACATTCTGACCCACAACTTTAGTGATAGTGTAATGCCAATATCTAAGAGGTCTAAGATTCCTATGAGTCACTCTTTCTGCAAGGGTAAATATATGTTATTGGCAATTTGAAACTTATGTGAAACCCAATCCTAATTGAGGCATTGCTTGTACTTGGCATTGACTTTAAGTGAAATATCATGAACTTCTTATTGGATGTGCTACATTCGTTCAACAAATTTCATTGGTCTATCTACCTCAATCTAAGCATGAGAACACTCTTTCTATGAAGAGGCAATAGGCAAATAGATCAATTAGGGCCAATGGTTAGAACTCCATGCACACCTGAAAAGGGTTGTGACTAATATAACTGTAAAGGGATTTTTGTAGCTATGTTGAACATAAGGAATGCTTTCATCCATGTATAGGATGCTTGGAGTTGTACATTCTAAAAACATGCACAATCATCTTCTTTACCACCACTATTCGTCCATCAATCTGGGGGTGGGAGGTAGTGGATTTCGTCAGCATGGTTTCCATCATTGACCATAAGATAGACGAAAAAGAACATGGGAACCTAGTATTCCTATTTGAAACAATGGTCCATGGCCACCCAAAATGAACCCAAACATGCTGGAAGGAAAACTTAGCAACGATTTTTGCTATGATACTCTTCTTACAGGGTACCAAAATGGCCATCTTAGAGAACTAGTCAACAACCACAAATACACAATTGTTACCATGCTTAGATGAGGGTAGACTTGACATATAATCCATGGAGATTAACTTCCAATGTTTATCTACAGTAGGTACAAGAGTGTACATTTTGTACATCTTGATAGCAAGTTTAGCGATTGTACAAGAAGTGCAAGATTTGATTTACCTATTGGCATTATATAGTGTTGAAGAATATAGGCCAGACAAAATTAATGAGATTCTTCATTAGCATGATAACAATTTGTGAAGTTCTTTGCAATTTTATATTAGCTTGATCTTCATATTATTATTAGTATGTGTTTGCTTCAGCAAACTGCTATCCAAACAAAAGAGACAAGAACACAACGTATTTGGTTGTATTTGGCTTTCTGTCAGGGCCAAAACCTCTCCCTCTTGGAGAGGAAAACCTACACAAAATTCTTCTTATAGAGATTCCAGTTGACAAATACCAAGACCATGACCCTTGACCTATTCTGCCACTCCAAGACCAAGCCATCAATCCTTGTCGTGTCACTCTAAAGATCATCATCATTACTGCTATTACACTGATGTCATCATTACTGCTTGCATCATTATCATCACTACTGTTACACTGAAGTCATAACTGAGGTCATCACTATGACCCTTACTTCTAAACCATTGTTATACCTTCATCAGGATCATAACACTTTCTGCCTCTTCATTATAGCAACGATATATATATATCTTTCATCAAAATTCTGATCTTGAATCTATTACGAGCATGACCAAGATCATGATTACCATCGTTCATAATATAATCCAAGACAGAGTGTCATTGTGAGATCTCCACATATGATGAGATCGTGACTGCATCTATATGAATGCCAAGACTATGTGTTGTTATTGGATCATTGTTGTGTCGAGATAATGAGGGTATCTTCTCCATGTTGAGACAGTGATTAGCGCAGTGATCTTTATCATTTTATCTATACTGTGACAGGGACATTATTGCATCGAGTTTGTCATCATAGTTAGGCCGAGACTGCCTCTTGTAATGCGGATTAGATCTTAGTACCCATCCGAGAGAATCCAAAGTGTTTAGGCTTCTTCGCTTGCCTGAGATTGTATCTTGTCTGAGACTGTGGCATCCGAAGTACAAAGGTATGTCTGAAATTCCTCTGCCAGCACCTTATGCCTACCCGTGATCACCTTTCGGCACCTCATACCCATCCAAGATCTCAGAGGAGAATCTGAGTTCTGTGCTTGAGATTTGCAGATACCCTAGCCACATTTATAGTGGTTTGTGCTCCCAAAAATAAGCCGACTTCACAAATGAATCGTTGTGCCTATTTCTATAAGCCGACATGACTGTCATTTTTGCATTTAATTCAATATTGAAGCCGACATGATGAATTCCTTATCGATTTGCTTGCAGAATTCTTGTGCTTGATAATGGAGGATTGATCTTGGTCTTTGGAGGGCTGCTACACACTTTTGTAGACTTGTATACAATTACATAGGCTCATGAAGAGCTTCTTTAAAAAGTCTTTGACATGACTCTTTGACATATTAATAAATCCTAAAGATATCAAGAAACATAAGTCTTTTGACCTATTACACTTCTTGCTCATAAAACCCATGTAGCAAGTCATACAAAAAAAAAAATTATTCTCTTTTATTACATCATTTACAAAGATCATGTCATTATGAAGACCGAACCTAGTTACACTTTCTTCACCATATAGGATGTATGGGCAGTAGAAAATGCCATTGTTTTCTCCATGCCAAAGAGCCTCGCACTGGCCTCAAGGAATATGGAGATGGACTAGATGGCATGGAAGTCCATCCTAGAGGTGAAAAGCTGAAATTTGTTTACCTGAGCCCAACGTCTGATATGTAACAATGAAATCAAGATCGTTGTCAAACAATTGGGGCCACTCAAAAGCCTCGTGTCCATAAGAATTAAGCAATGTGGCTAGCACAACAAACTAAGGTTGAATGAAGCAGTCTACCACTAGATTTGTGTTGCACATCTCGTACTTCATGTTGAAGTGATATTGTTCAACATACATGAATCACTTATGATCGCGATCATGACTACATCTATATGAATGCCGAGACTGTGTTGTTATTGGTTCACTGTTGTGCCGAGATAATGAGGGTATCTTCTCCATGTTGAGACAGTGATTAGCACCGTGATCTTTATCATTTTATCTATACCGAGACAGGGACATTCTTGCACTGAGATTGTCATCATAGTTAGGCCGAGACTGCCTCCTGTAATGTGGATTAGATCCTAGTACCCATCCTAGAGAATCTGAAGTGTTTGGGCTTCTTCGCTTGCCTGAGATTGTATCTTGTCTGAGGCTGTGTATCTTGTCCGAGACGGTGGCATCCGAAGTGCAGAGGTATGTCCGAAATTCCTCTGCCAACACCTTATGCTTACCCGTGATCTCCTTCCTACACCTCATACCCATTTGAGATCTCAGAGGAAAATCTGAGTTCTGTGCTTGAGATTTGCGAATACCCTAGCCACATACTTATAGTGGTTTTTGCTCCCAAAAATAAGTCGACTTCACAAATGAATCGTTGTGTCTATTTCTCTAAGCCAGCGTGACTATCATTTTTACATTTAATTCAATATTGAAGCCTACATGATTAATTCCTTATCGATTTGATTGCAGACTTCTTATGCTTGCTAATGGAGGATTGATCTTGGTCTTTGGAGGGCTGCTACACACTTTTGTAGACTTGTATACATTTACATAGGCTCATGAAGAGCTTCTTTATACATGACATGACTCTTTGACATATTATAAATCCTAGAGACATCAAGAAGAAGTCTTTTGACCTATGACACTTCTTGCTCATGAAACCCATGTAGCAAGTCATACAGAAAAATAATTTATTCTCTTTTATTACATCATTTACAAAGATCATGTCATTATGAAGACCGAACCTAGTTACACTTTCTTCAACATGTAAGACCTTTGGGCAACAGAAAATGCCATTTTTTTCTCCATGCCAAAGAGCCTCGCACTGGCCTCAAGGAATATGGAGATGGACTAAATGGCATGGAAGTCCATCCTAGAGGTGAAAAGCTGAAATTTGTTTACTTGAGCCCAATGCCTGATATGTAACAGCGAAATCAAGATTGTTGTCAAACAATTGGGGCCACTGGAAAGCCTTGTGCCCATAAGAATTAAGCAATGTGGTTAGCACAACAAACTAAGGTTGAATGAAGCAGTCTACCACTAGATTTGTGTTGCACATCTTGTACTTCATGTTGAAGTGATATTGTTCAACATACATGAATCACTTATGATTGCGATCATTCTACAATTTTCCCTACATTTGCACCAATTACAAGGGCTAGTGGTTTGTGTGGACGATCATTTTCCTTTCCTAGAATATAATGCTTCTAATGCCAGCATCACTGCACAATGGAGTACATTTACTTGTCATAGCTTGGGTACCCACGAACTACATCATAGAGAGTCTCGCTGTGATAGGCTACCAGATGTTTATGTCTAGTGAGGACTACATCAAAAACATAATTTGATGCATCAATATCAATCTCGAAAGGTTTTTGCATGTCCCATAATGTGAGTACTGAAGCTGATTAGAGAGCATTTCAATTCCTTAAATGGATTTTGTTGTGCCTCAACCCAAACAAACTAGGGTTTCACCCCACCCTTGGTCAATTGGATCAAGGGACAAGAGATATAGGAGAACCCCACCATAAATAAATATGCAATAGACGTTGGTGAGGCCCAACAAAATGTGAAGCTCTACTAATGTCTTCAAGGTCAACCAATCGCAAATGAATTAGATCATTGCAAATCCACATACACACCATGCTCATCTACAATGTATAACAATGTAAAATTCTTTGCATGTCAAATGAGCACTCTTCCAAATTGGCATATAGCTTGTGCTACCTCCAAGTGCTAAGTGCTTGGGTTACCTCCAAGTGTTAAGCACTTGGATAATGTGCTTCAAATGGTCCTCTAATGTTGTATTGAAAATGAAGATATCATCCAAATAAACAAACACAAAGGAATTGGTACATGGCTACATGATATCGTCCATCATCCTCAAGAATGTTATTGAAACATTAGTTAAGCAAGAGGCATGAACAATTATATGAAGAGACCTTCTTTATGTTGATATTGTAGGGACCAAGTATTTTTGCATTGGCTAGGTGTCAAACATGAGGAATTGTCCAAAGCCTCCTTAGGAAACTTGCGTAATTTATTTAGACAATTATCTTTATGATATAGCCTAAGTCTAACTTAGGAAAAACCAAATAGGGGTGGAAGAACATGAAAAATTGGCATGTATTGAGGAACAACTCTACAATAAACCAAATCTTGCACCTTCAACAAATCCAACCATTCCAAGCATCATTGATATTTCCACGTCCTCTTGATGGTTTCAGTTTACTTATGGCTTTTCTATTTCACTTGGAATTTACCAATACAGTGGCATAATGTCTTGCATAATGAAGTCTTGGTCAATATAACCTTTCATATGTATCTGGTTAGTAATATGGACATTTGGGATTGTTCCCGCCTAAATCCACACCTAGGATTATCGTGGAGAAAGTCTCTAACTCCACTTGGTGTGGCCTTGGGAGAAAGTTGCAAATTAGGGTTGTCACCCAATTCCCAACTCCTCCATCTAGGCTAACTCCTAGCAAAGCCAAGGGGGGTGGTCCCTAAAAGATAAAACTAAGGCTTGATTAGTCTAAGATGAACAAGTTCTAGGAGTTAAATGGAATTACAAGAAACAATCCACCATTAACAAGATAAATCATGTCATGAACTTCAAAGCATGTAGATGACAATAAGCATTAACCATTAAACATCATACTCATTCATAAACCATCGATGAAATGATGATAAGCAAATGAAATACTTGACAAGTAAAAGACACGGGCAATGAGACCAGTGCCAAGAGTGTGCTCGATAGATGCGCAAATTGAAGTACTTGGAAATGTAAAGTGTTGAAAAGTAAAGTACTTGGACATAAAGTGCTTTGAAGATAATAATAATAAGTACTTGCAATTGAAATGACAATTGACCACAAGTTAACAAGCTTTGAAATATAAAGTGGCAATAAGTAGATGGATCAAGTACAAAATGTTGGAAAGTAAATGTAATGGAATGCTTCTTGGTTGATTTTAGAGTTATTAGGTTGTCTCTTATGTTAGATTAATTTGAAACTACAACAAGCAAATCAAACCAGTTTCAATTCAACTTTCCCTTCCATCCTTATCCTCATTGGGTTAAAGAAAGATGCAAGGAGACCCAAGTGGAGAAGCTTTGCTTCATTAATGAGTATCCACTCGACTTCTCTATGCACCACCTTGCAAGTAGATCCACTGGGATGACCCAGTCTGTTTTAACAAGTGTTTACCATTCCCCAATCTCAAAATAAGAAAGCATAGGAGGGAAAGAGTCCCTAAATTAAACTACTTCAACCAGTTAGGCTGGAAGTTAATTTCCTCTAAGAACCAAGAACTTAGGTTAAATAAACTAGCAAGTTAAGGGACCAAAATAAATTAATTGCATAAATGAAAGGAATTACAATTGTCAAACTAGAGATAAGATGCCTTGAACAAATTGAAGATGCTTTACAAAATAAAGAACAAGAGCAACTCGTGAGAAAATTAGAGCAAATAGGCAAATGAAGTTGTGAGAGAGTAAGCTATAAACTATAAGAAAATGAAATGCTCAAAATAAATTAAAATAGTTCACAAGGCTCATCCAAATATTTTGCATGTAGAGAAATATGAATCGTATTACATGAAATGAAAGCTAAAAATGAATGAAAATGAAAACTACAAAATCAAATCATTCAACCACATTAAGGTCTTCCCCAAATTAGCAAGAATGAGATGCCAAGGGGAAACAAGCTCCCCCCAAAATATGTATCTTTATTATATTATCTCCCTCTTATAAAATGAGGGATGAAAGGAAATTGTTATTTGGAAGAAGTTGAAAAATAATCCCTTAAAAGGGAAAAATACTTCTTTCCAAAAGTTACAAGTGATTAAAAGAAACTAAACTAAAAAATTACTTCCAATTTATTACAAAACTTCGTTATTAAATCTGCCCCTAAAAGCCAGTAATCCTTGCTTCAAGGGACAGCCTATGCACTCTGTCCAAGAGACATAAGGTCTACCAGATGAAATACAAAATATCAGTGACAAAAGTGAGACCAATTCTGCCCAAGTTTGCAAGGAAAAATCAATCTTATAATTTGAGCAAATATGTCCCAAAGGAAATCCTTTTCTCTGTCAAATATCAGTCCTGAAAAGAGGGCAAATCTGCCCACTAAAGTGCAATAGAAATCAGTCCTCTTAGGAAGAGAAAATCTGCCAAGAAAAACAAGTCTTTCGCTGCCCAATATCAGTCCAAAGAGGAGAGAGAAATCAGCTTTAGGGGACACTTGATGTCTGCAAAAGATGTCAGCAGAATACAAGGTGAAAGATGCCAAGCTTACTTGGGCATCCACACGGTTAGTGACCAAATTTGAATAAATTTGCACAAAATATTCTGAAAAAATAATGAAATTCTATACTAAGGCAACCAAGAAATGCTGGGTTGAACAAGCTCTTCTTGGCTGGTTTGTGACCTCTACGACAGCCACTAATTAGCCTTCAGGTAGCTTAGATTTTCAATGAATCCATATGTAAGGTAACCAAAAAAAAAAAGTAAAAGAAAAATTGAGGAGGGAAAGGAAGATGTTGGGCTTCTTTTGATGTCCTTCTTGACGTCTTTGGCAGCCCCCAAATGTGGCGAAATTGTGACTCCCTTGGAGCTTTGGGGTTGGTTGATCTAGCCAATGGTTTGGCCAACCCCAAACCCTTGAAGGCAACCTATGCTATAACTCAAAGTCTTGCTCACAATTATTAGTAAACATTAGGAAATAGCTTGCAATAAGAAAGGATAATTTAGCTATTTACAAGTACATAACATCATTTAATCTAATTGCAAAACCATCGAATGATAGACAAGTACTTGCCTATTCTTCCCTTGAGCAAAACTGCCCCTTCTTGGGCCAAAATCTACTAAAGGAGAGGTTTAACAAGCACAAAATTGACCTCATACCCAACATGATATCACCAAGACAACACCAACATGGATCCTCCAAAGACTTTTTATTATAAAAATAAGCAAATACAAATTGAGAGAGTGTACCCAAGCATTAACTTCCCAACCATGAGAAATGGGAACCCAAATGGTTATATATATATATATACATTCGGGAGAAAATCCCAATGAGAATCCATCAAACAAGCGGCATAGTGGTGAAGATTCCAAAGAGGGTCAAATTCTCCATGTGTATGAGAGCAATCTCCATGTGTGAATCAAACTGCTGAAGGTGGCATAAGACTGCCTGTGAGTGCTCCTTTGAAGATCAGCATTGGTTTTTGTTGATGCCATGTGTGGGAGTGACTGTAATGGAGAGGAGGCAAGCTTCCACGAAATCTGGGAGTGATCCCAACAATTTTGCCACCCAAAATCTTATCTCTGCATGGAGCTGCTAACTGGCAGTATATCTTGCTGTGTGGATGAGTCGAGCTGGAGTGGGGAGAGAGCTGGGAGTTAACTCTAACAAAATCTGGAAACATTGATCTCTGACCTGTCCACCAAATCCGTGAGCCAAGGAAAGAATTCAACCTTGCTAACTTGGTAATTTGGATGTCCTAACTGACAATCAATTCGGCCTTCTTGAGGCCCCACTTCCTCATGGTGACTTGGCTGCCCATTCATCATTTAGACTGCCATTTAACTGCTATTTGCTTTGATTTTCATTTTTCACCTAATTTCCTTTCTTGTTTGACTTTGTGGAATTATTTAATTTTCCACTAATTATTTAAATTCATTAATTTTTTCACCACTTTATGCCACTAACATAGGAAGAGGGGTTAAAAGTCATTTTTTACCCTCAAAGTGGTATTTGGAAGAATGTTGGGATGGAGAGCATGATTTTTGAGTACTTATCTTCTAGATTCACTTATTTACAATTTTTTGAATAATTCAATTAAAAATCCCGTACTACGGGAATTTTTAATAGATTAAAAAATCCCATCAAAACCTAATCCAAATTCGCGACACTTTAGATATGTCCTAGTATGGTAATATACATCGACTCAAGGCACTAGGACTGACCCAGGGCTTAATCATCAAGCTGTCACTCCAGCTTTTGAGGTAAATGAGTGAAAAAACTTGGCTAATTATTCATCGTTGAAAAGCAAGAATAATTAACTAAGTGGATAAAACACTCTAGAGTGTACTCACTTGACAATTGAGTTCTAAGTCACCTAAGCCTTTTACAAAAGGTCATCACAATAGCGACATTTAATACAATTCCCAAATTTGAGAGAAAAGATAGGAAAAGGTCAACAAGTGCCTGTTGACGCCTGGTATTCTGCAAAAATGATGAGTGCCCTTTCCATTGGGCCATGGGGTCTTCAAGTTCTGCTTGGTGCAACCCAACAAATAATAGGGACAAAGACATTAACATCTTTTGTTGGTCTAGTTTCCAATATGGCAGGCCATGGTAGATTAATTTTAATATTATGTAATTTGGTATCATTTTAATATGGACTCTGGAGAATCTTATTTACAAAAAATAATAATAATAATAAATAATTAAAAAACGATTAAGTTAATTAATTAATGTTGGCTATTGAGCTAGACATGTCTAATGAAAAGTAAATTATTTACTTTGGCGACTTAGACCTAATTTCAACCATTGATCTCAAATGGGTTAGGATTTAATCTTAGACATCAATCACTTGGACATTAGGATTAGGGATTTAGCTCAATGAGAAATTATAAAAGCAAGCCTAAGGAGAGGAAAAAGACACAATTTATAGAGAATTGAGAGAGTGATTTTCTCAAAGTTGAAGAGAAGAAGTGATCAGTGGTAAGAGAGAAATTCAGAGGAGATTGAGTGGAGGCTCTTCAGCAAGGAGGATGTCAATTTCTAAGCATCAAATTTGCAAAAGGTCGCATGTGTCGTGCAAGGAGGGTTCCAGCTCACACATGCCACACGTGTAGAGCAATTGGGTTACACGTATCGAGAGGATTTGCTTCAGCAAGGCCATGTGTGTGGTGGAGTTGTGCATGGATCATAATTGCATCACTAGTGCAAATCGAATTTCTCAGGGGCAAATTTGCTAGGTTTATTTGCTATAATAATTTATGTAATTTTCTCTGTGGGCCAGTTTCCCAGTATGGGAGCCTCATTGTTCTAAGAATAAAAAGTGAAGATCAATTAGAGAAATTTGTGTGATTGATTTCTCGTATTTTGCTTCTGCTATTTAATTTTATGAGTTAAAAATTCCAGTGTGTTTTATAAAGTAATAGCGAAAATAATATTTCTAAGTTATAAAAATTACTAAGAATTAAAATCAGATTTGGAATTTAGAAATTAATACTTTAGACTTAAAGGTTGTCTTCGACACATCAATTTGCTTGATTAAAACCTATTGATACTCTCACTTCAAGTCAATTTTACAAAAAGACTTGGCATACTTGAGCTAATCAAGAAGATCATCAATCCAACGGGTTGGATACCAATTTTTCTCCATGATTTTCTTTAGGGCTCTATAATCAACACAAAGTCTCCATGTCCCATCCTTCTGAACCAACACAATTAGGTTCCCGCAAGTTGAGGAGCTTCATCAATGTGGCCCTTTTATTAGCTCTCAAATCTAGGTTTGATCTCCTAAATCTCCAAAAAGAAGCATCAATATACCAAGCCATTAGGTAGATTGGCACCTAACATCAAACCAATTGCATGATTTACATAACAATGCAAAAGCACCCTTGCAAGTGAGGCACAAGTATCTTCCACTATCTTATCCACCTACTTTTGTTGTGTGTAGAGACCCCTTATAAAGGCCATGGCAATCACAATGACCTTTTATTTTCCTTTCAACCAAACTATGATGAGGACAAATCTCCCAATTTGAGATTATTTTCCTACATTACTTCACTATAATCAAAGAGATTATGGGGCCTCAACTTGTAAACAACATGACACTTCCGCATATATGATTTTCCTAAAACAATATCACAAACTTCAAATAGTGCAATGATGACAGTCCCAACCCAATAAGTTCCCCCTAAGAGTCCCATCCCATCTATTACCCCTCAACAACAACAAGGCACAATCCAAGAAAGCCAACTTGGCTTAACACTATCTGGAAATGGGGATGGACGGGTAGGAAAGAGGGAAAAGGAAGAGGAAAAACAACAAGTATGGGGGGGACCACAACATAAGAGGGAAGATCAGAAACACATGACCAAGTGCCTCATCTTTGAAGTCCTTGATGTCATAATGCAACAAGCAACATCGTTGACTAATACAAATGTCGTATCCCTAGCTCAACCAACGGATGGTGTATGGGCGTCGTGTTTAGATAGCTTGAACTTCTTTATGACATCTACTGAGATCAAGTTCTTCTAGTTCTTGTAGTCAATCATGAAATTAGCAAAGTCCCCTTCAGCCACATTTGTGAGTGGACAAGGAACTCAACTTCCTCAAGCTCCTTTGGCTCCTTCAGTTGGACCTTTGTAATAGCAATGGTAGCATTCCATCGTGTGTTAACAATTTGTTTCACCTTATTTGACTTGGAACCAGAGTTTTTGAGAGACTCAAATTTTGAGGCTTTCAACTCAACCAAGAATGACATTCGTTAGTGTTATGCCAAGGGATTTTGTGGATCTCACACCACTTTCCAGTGCCCTTCGACTTCCCATTACTCTTCTTAGAATGTGGTTTGGAATGGTTATCTTGAGGTTGGTTATAATTGCTTTGTCCTATATTATGCTAGTTAGGGATACCTTTACTATTCTACTATTGTGCTGATTTGCAAAGCCAATTTGTCTTTTACCCTTCTACCAAACGTTTGCTCAATCTTGATAACATACCAATAAGAGACTCCTAATGAAGAGATTTATCGAAACTACATTTGTATTTGAATATACCTATGTAGTTGATTGTGGTGTTTTAGAAACAAGTGTCGCTTGGAGTCCTCAACACCTAGTTTTGAATGTGTTACCCACCAAAATGGGTAACCCTATAAAAAGAAAATTCTCCTGTTCTTCACATTTAGCCAGCCAACCATGCAACCCCTAACAACCACCACTAGTTGATGACTTGCCATTACATCTCTCCCACTTGCATCAACCATATGCTTCTCATCCATCTAGCAAGAGCACATGGATGAAGGTGCGCTTCCAATCAAAGAGTACTTTATTCATTTTGCAATCGAATGCTTATGCATGTTGGTATTTGGACATTTGATATGGATTATAGGGTGACCTGGAAAAAAGAGGGATTTTGAGCATGATCTTGTTCCCTCACCTTAAATGGGTGGGTTAATCTTTGTTAAATTATGGTATGCAAGAAAAATATCCGCTGCCATAAATAAGATGACCCACATGGAGTTTAGCCGTAGTTGCCAATTTTAACACTCCCTCTCAACTAGGGAGAACTCCATCATCCATATGTCCGACTGTACTATCTCTGCCATCAGTGCCCTGCACTGCTCTGCTCTGCTCTGCTCTGCTCTGATCTGCTGAGCTCTGCTCTGCTTTGATCTGCTAAGCTCTGCTTTGTTGAACCATGAAGAAGAAGAATTTATCGAGAATGTCTCATGCCATTCTCTACTAACCCGAAGTCAGTTTCATCTGAAGAGAGTGTGTCACATCACTCTTACTGACCCGAAGTCAGTTTTCTTGATCCCAGATCAATATCACAAGAGAGTGTCTCAAACCACTCATACTGATTCCAGATCAGTTTCATTGATCCCAGATCAATGTCACAAGAGAGTGTCTTAAACCACTCACACTGATCCCAGATCAGTTTCATTGATCCCAGATAAATGTCACAAGAGAGTGTCTCAAACCACTCATACTGATCCTAGATCAGTTTCACTGATCCCAGATCAATGTCATAAGAGAGAGTCTCAAACCATTCATATTGATCCCAGATCAATGTCACAAGACAGTGTCTCAAACCACTCATACTGATCCTAGATCAATGGAGGTCATCCTAGCATAGGGAGTATGGTAGATACAACGATGCATCCATCGATAGTACTACTATGGTCCCTATCCTCATTTCCCTACTCATTGATTAGATGAGAGGTAATTCCCATGAGTCCCATACTGCATTGGTAGGATGCCTCAACAGGAGAACTAATCATCATGTCCACAGGAGAACGAATCATCCTGTCCAGTAGATGCCATGGAGAACTAATCATCCTGGCCTACAGGAGAACTAATCATCCTGCTCCACAGTCGCCACGGAGAACAAATCATTCTGGCCCACAGGAGAACTAATCATCCTGTTCCACAGTTGCCACGGGACATCATAGGGGAAGGTTGAACCTTTACCCTGTACATAGTGCACCACCAGGGGATGGTGAGTCGCCCTGTGGTCACATGTCGCTCCAAGAAGTACCCTGCGCCCCCCTGGACCTCCCAGAGCTCAATACATCATACTTGACCCTCATAAGAGGGTCTCTAAATGACACCAAGTCGTTCTCGGAAAGTTCGGAATTTGACATTTCCTAGGGGCTTTATCAAAATGACGGCGACCTGTTCATCTATACCAATATGTTGGAGCCTTATTGCTCCTCGCTGCACCATATCTCGAATATAGTGGTACCTGATATCGATATGCTTGGAGCAATCATGAAATACGGGATTCTCTAATAAATGGATCCCACTTTGGTTATC
Organism: Pinus taeda; assembly: GCA_000404065.3. Lineage (NCBI taxonomy): Eukaryota > Viridiplantae > Streptophyta > Pinopsida > Pinales > Pinaceae > Pinus > Pinus taeda. Next base: position 24,699 of record APFE030566436.1, on the reverse strand, counting down.
ATACAGAATCACGATGGTATCCAATGTAAATCCAAACAACTCACTGAAGAGCTTTCACAACCAGACTGCCTCACAGGAGGCCATGCTAGCAGCAATGTACTCTGCCTCAGTGATGCTCAAAGCCACTGACTTCTGCTTCCTGCTCATCCAGGATATCGAGGCAGATCCCAAAGAGAAACAACACCCGGAAGTGCTCTTTCGGTCCACCACACTGCCTGCCCAATCAACATCAGTATACCCAAGTAGTCTCACATCTCCGAGAGTGTATCTCAACCCATGAGTGATTGTGCCACGAAAATATCTCAACAGATTCTTGGCACCAATCCAATGTGAGTGGTGAGGCACAACGATATGTTGACTCAATGTGTTGACTGCAAAGCATATATTCGGATGGGAGTTCACCACGAACATTAATGCTCTAACGAGTTGACGATACTCGGTAGCATTTCGTAAAACAGGTCCGACAGCACTATCGCTTAACTTCTTGAAGTGAAGCTCCATCGGGGTAGTTACGGGCTTGCAGTCCACCATGCCAAATCTCTCCAATATCTCCACATATTTTCCTTGAGATAGGAAAATCTCCCCTGGTTTCTGCCAGACTTCCAGTCCTAGGAAATAGTGCATAAGTCCTAAGTCTTTCATCTCGAACTCAGAAGCCAGCTCCCTCTTACATTCATGAATGAGAGGGTCTGCACCTGTTAGAAAGAGGTCGTCAACAAATAGCACCAGTATGAGAGGCTTATCATCTATAATCTTAAAGTAAAGGTTAGGGTCAGCTTCACTCCTAGTGAATCCCAGCTTCATCAAGTAGCTATCGATCCTCTCATACCATGCTCGGGGTGCTTGCTTTAGCCCATAGAGGGCCTTCTTCAACCTACACACATGAGATTCTCAATCATAAATCTCAAATCCTTCAGGTTGCTCCACATAGACCTCCTCCTTGATCGAACCATGTAAGAACGCAGTCTTGACATCCATCTGATGTAGGTTCAATCCTTGCGACACAGCAAGGGCTATAATTGAGTGGATGGTGGTATATCGGGCAACAGGTGCAAATATCTCTTCATAGCCTATACCTTCCTTCTGGGAGAAGCCACGAGCGACAAAACGAGCCTTATACTTTTCCGCACTTCCATCAACTGCATGCTTTATCTTGTAAAGCCATTT
>APFE030566436.1:0-22333 GCA_000404065.3 Pinus taeda | reverse complement strand
TCGGGAGTCTTGGAACCCAATGCTTGATGAGGGCATCAGTTTTGTACATATACGGCGGTATTTGCAGCTTTGGCCCATAAAAACTTCAGAAGTCTTTGATCATGGAGCATAGCACGGACAACTTCCACAATTGTACGATTCTTCCTTTTCGCCACACCATTCTGCTCAGGGGTATATGGTGTAGTAGTCTCCCTCTTAATGCAAGCCTCTTTGCAAAAGTCATGAAACTCATTGGATTCATATTCAATCCCATTATCAGTCCTTAAGGTCTTGATCTTCTTTTCTGTTTGATTCTCGATCAAGGCTTTGAAGTGCCGAAACCAGGAGAACACTTTATCCTTCTTTTTCAAGAAGTATATCCAAGTCTTGCGAGAATAATCATCTGTAAAAGTGAGGTAATATAAGTATCCTCCCAAGGAGTTCACAGGCATCATATCGGATATGTTTGAGTGAACCAACTGCAATATATTGGAGGTCTTGCTTTGGCTTGAGGGGAATGGTCCCCTTTTGAGCTTCCCTTCAGCACATCCTGGACATACACCTTCTTGCTCTAATCCGGACTTGAGCATCCCGTCACCATTTTTCTTACATCGAGTAGAGCTTTATAATGAAGGTAAGCAAACCTTCGATGCCATAGTTCGGACTGAAGAGATGTGTCATAAGACATGACATCCAACGGACTTCCACTGACCTGATATAATGAATCAACTCGAAACCCAAGAGTAAAAGCATCTTTAAAGTTCTTTTTCCATACACGTACCTTGCCATCACTGAGGACCACCTTGTAGCCTTTGTCTTCCATTGCCGAAATGGACACCAGGTTCTTTTTGAGATCAGGGACATATAATACATCTTGTAAGTGGATGGTATTACCCTGATTCAATTGAAGAGTGACATTTCCTATGCCTTTCACGAAATATTTTGAATTATCTCCAAGAACAATTTCCAAGTTGGTTTCCGTCTCTATTAGATTATAGAGAGCTTCTTTGTAACCAGTGAAATGCCTTGAGGCACCACTATCAGTAAGCCAATTTCCCAGCAAGTCTGGGGGAGCAGTAGTAGATAGAGCTGCTAGTAGATAATATTCATCTTGCTTATTCTTAACAGTGTTAGATTCATACCTAGAATTTCTTGCCCTCTTGAATGGTTGTTCTCTTCCTTGATTTCCAACACTTCTTTTACCTCTGCCATTTGACCTGCCATTCCTTTGATTGCCTTGAGAGGGATTTTGATCATCGTTCTGGTGTGAGTCCCTTTTATCAAGGCACTCCCTTGCATAGTGACCCGTTTTATTGCAATTGTAACATCGTCCTTTTCTTCCACCCTTTGGTCTAGCCTTTCCTTTGAATTTAGCCCCGAAATTGTTTCTTCTTTTAGTATGAGAAGAAAAGGCAGAGGGATGACGTTTAAGTATGGGCATTTCTTGCTCTTCCATTTTCGTTTCTTCTTGAATGCATTTGGCCATTAATTCCTCAAATCCAGGAATTACGTTATTCTTGAGAAGAGTAGTCCTGAATATATACCATTCAGATGGCAATCCCCCAAGAGTTGTGAGTGTCATTTCCCTGTCAGGAATTACTTCCCCAATAGATAGGAGATCGTTCTTGATCTCGGTGATCCTTTAGAAATATGCTTGCATACTCTCATCTTTGCCCTTCTTAATTTCCTTCAACTTATTTCTAAGAAACAAGACTTGATTTGCATCATTAACTTTAAATAAACTCACCAGTCTATCGTAGATTTCCTTGGAAGTGTTCAGCTTGGAAACATAGGCCACCAAGCGCTTGTCGATAGAGTCTGGGATGATCTTCCTTGCTTTGACTTCTCCCTTGGTCCATTTGTTCCTAGCAGCAGCGGATGCATTTGATGGAGGCTCAACAATCCAGTGTCTCACATGGTCCAACACTCCCTGCTCTTCTAATGTTAGATCAAGAGACATCTTCCATTCGTGATAGTCAGACTTCTCACAGAGTTTGTCTTCAGCAAGGAAGTGTGTTGAGGACCCCATGATTTCTTTTTAAGATAGCCTTGCCAACCTTCTCTTCGGTGATTGCTCTTGCTCTTGCTCTTGCTTAGGCTTTGTCTTCACCTCAGCTTTGATACCATGTTAAATTATGGTATGTTCTATGCTTAGAGCAGTTTACTTATTTTTCTTCTTATTGGCCACCGATTAGCAATCACATATACATTAAGTAAAGTGCAGATAGAACATTAAATGATCAACAGAAAACAAGCCAAGACAAGAGACACAAGATGTGGCGGCTAGCCTGGGACAAACCCCAATTCGGGGAAACCATTTGATCAAATCTTCTTTTATCTTCAATAGTTCAGCAGAGAGAAGTAGTACAAAATCTGAATTCTGTAATTTTATATCAACAGAAGCAAATCCTCGATCAACAAAGTCAAACTTGGTCAAACTAGCTGAAATTGACCTCTAAAATACTTGGTCAATTCTGGTTAACTTGTCCTCGAACAACGTGAAGAAACAACCCTTGAACAGCCCCAAAAGTTCAGTCAATTTGCAGATTTCTGAAGTCAACTTGCAGCCCTAAACTAGGGCAGTCAAACCATAGGTCAAATCACCTCGATTTTCGTGCCAAAAATTGCGGCCTGCCTAGGAGAGGCAACCACACCCAATCCGCACTTCTGGAAGGTCAACACTTGGTCAACGCTGGTCAAAGAGATGACCTACTTCCCTAGCGTCCTTCTTTCTGCATCTTCCTTGCCCTAGGACGTCTTCCTTTCAACCACACGTGTGAGAGGCTCCTTTTATGCGTAGGAGAGAGAGAGAAGATGAGCGAATTGAATTATTCAAATGAGGAGAATGATCCTTGTATTTATATGTAAACGTTGAGGCTGAATAGACATGACTGTTGGGCTTCTGAGCCTACATAAGTTTGCTGGCCGACCTTGACAATTTGTCCATAATCAAAATAAATTCATATCTCCATAAATACTTATCGGAATCGGATGATCTTTAGATCAATCCTACACCCCTCGATGAGAGGAATCTAGGAAAAATATCAAAAGCCATAAACAAGGTGATCCACATGGAGTTTGGCCCTAGTTGCCAATTTTAACAATCTTCGATCATAATCCAGTGGGACCACCCCTAATGGCCCAATGGGTATAGTAGGGGCACTACTCGAGAAGCCCTAAGTGAGATAACATAGTTCCATTTATCCCTCTTCCATACTTACCACTTTCCATGTTAGATTATAAGCCCAAATTCCACCTCCACTCTTTTGGTTCAACTAACCATTGGTTCTCTAGGATTTGGCACCCATGCATCCACATGCCTGGGTAGGGCCCAAAGCTTTGCCCTGCGAAGTTGATGCAGCTAAAAGAAAAAGAAAAAAGAGCATATCATGGACACATATAAACTAAAAAGAATATCAAAATGCAAAAGATGGTCGGGACATACACATTATCACTTGGGCAAAAGCCTAGCATAAGCTCTACCTCGCTTCAAATGGCCATCACCTAGTTCTTGAGCACATATTGCTCCATTACATCACAAAAGGAACCCTTGCATCTCCTAACCTCGATGAGAAATGTAATGAGTCATCCTTAAGGCGTAATATAACTACTATACATCATTCAAAGCAAGCTCTAACCCTTTGAGCTACGAGCAGTAATACAAAGAAAAATCAAGCAAAAGGCACACAAGAGGGGTGGAAAAACAAAGGCCGAGTTGATAACTCATGCATCTATGATTGCTCCCTCCTCACATCTATACACTCAGCATGTGGATCCCATCATGTTGGTCTTGTTGTCTCCTAAGGTGTACACCTAAATGCAGGCAAAGTTTCTAATCCCACCAGGTGTAGTCTTTAAGGCACAATGCTAAGAGAAAGGGTTGTCACCTATTCCCAACTCTCTTTGTTTAAGCTCTCTCCTAGGCAAGCTATAAGGGGTAGTCCCTAAAGATGATTCTAAAAGGAAAACTTGTTAAAGACAACAATTTCTCAGAGATAAAGGGAAAGACAATTACCAATTAGTATAACTTGAATATGAACTTAAATATTGATTAGCAAGTATAAATGTTTATGAGCAATGTAGATATCAAAAGATAGATTCAATTAAATCAATAAGACATCCAACAAGATAAAATGTGAGAGGCCAGTGCCTTTAAGTAATGTTCAAAGATAAATTATGATACTTGCAAAATAAGAAAATGATCCTTGAAGTTACAAGATAGGCAATGCTACGAGACAAGCGTTAGTACAAGAAATCAAGTACAAAAGTGAGATATAAGCAATAGAAAGACTTGCAAGGTAGATAAAGCTTATACTTGTAGTTAAGAGAGATGCTCCAATAAAATAAAACAATATCAAAGGACAATGAGCATCTACTTCAAATGACAAGTACAAGAGCAATGGGAAAGGAGTGCTTGCAAGTAAATTGGAATGCTCACAATTCAACTTGTACAATGAGTAAATGCAAGATTAGACAATGTTATGTGAGTGTGTGATGCAAGTGATCTTGGTAAATTTTAGTTATATTCCTAATCTATGGTGAGACTTCCCCTCAATTTCTCAAAACTTGGTAAGGACTGAGGTGAATTGCAAGAAGGCTACGACGAGGAGGCACTTAGTCCGTCATTAACAATACCTGCCTAGACTCCAAGACAACTCGCGAGCCTTCGTTCCTACAAGGGTTCAGCCACAAGAGAACTGCGAGGTCACACGTTTTAACCTTTTCTCCAAACTCAAATATATCAAATTGAATGAAAATTAGGGAAGGTTGTCCTTAAAATTCTATCAACCAAGCTTATGCTTGGAGGTAAATTTTAGAGATGTGAATCTAGATCTAATATGCCAATGAGATGTAAATTAGATACAATGCTTCAATGAGATACAATTAGAATAAGATGCTTCAAAAGGTGAAAAGTCTTAAGATTTATCAAAATACCAATCCACTTATGATCAAGATTATAATAAGCACTTTGAGCACAAAATAATAATGAGATTAGCTTATAACAACGATCAATGAAGCAAGTAGAAATTACTCAATGAAACAAAGCAATTTTTTTTTGTAAACCTCTGGGGGTCTACCTCTTGTCCTCTCCATAAACTGGCTCACAACCAGGGGGATTTGAACCTTGGGTCTCTCAGTTTTCGCAGATTTCACATTACTTTGATCACCAATTGAGTTGCCCCCTAGGACGAAACAAAGCAAACTAAGATCTAAATGTCAAAGAAATAACACAAGTGCTTCAATAGAACTAAGAAGCTCAAATGTGAGATGAGTTATTAATTAGTTTAAGAATGTCATTTCACTTAGAAGGTGCTTTTAAGAGTGTTTAAGAGCAATAGAGCAAATGTGAATTATTTGATGAAGCACAAGTAGAAAATTAGAACAATGGCAGATGAGATTGCTAAAGAGATCTAATTGTTAGAGATATACAACTTCAATCTAAAACACAAGTGAGATAAAGACAAGAACTACTCAAATGTAAATTAGATCAAGTAGTTAGCAAATAGCCAATGAGATTACAATAGAAACTATATCAAATAATTAGCAATGAAGTCTAGATCTAACAATGACCAAGTGAAGCAATTCAGGAGACTTGATCTAAAATGCAACGAGCACGAAAATGAAACTAATCCAACGAGAGCAAGAGAAAAAGCTAGAGGCTAGATCTAAAGACTAAGATAACAATGAAAGGAAAACTAAACTAGGAAGTTAGTCACCACCACAAGTAATCCTCCTTTCAAATAAGGAGGTGGGATACCATGGGGAAAACCCCAAGTTCCCTCAAAAGAAAAGATCTTTTTATTATTAGATTTATAAAGAGAAAATCCTCTTAGACAAGAAGGAGGGTTTCAAAATCCTTAAGGAGGGCTTACAAGATTTAAAATTTGAAAGACAAATACCTCTCCTCAAGCTACAAGAAATGAATGAGGAAAATGACAAGGCTCTCTCAATGAATTACAACAAGATTTCCTCAAACAATTTGAGCCAACCTTCACCAAATTACAACTTTAAAACCCTAGTTGTCCAAATTGAAAGAGATTTGCGCAAGGAGCGAAGGGGAGGCTTTCTCTTGTTCACGGCCTAGGAAGATTAGGCTTCAAAAAATTTAAAATTTAATCACAAGCACAAATCGAATGGGATCTCCTTGAAAAAAGCTCAAAACCCTTTGGAAAATATCACCTTCTCTTATGACAACCAAGGGTTTGATCAATTTTGCACCAAGAGAAAGAAATAGGCCTTTAAGGCTTGAAAGTTAGAGAAATAAAGGCCAAAAGGGTATGAAGCCTCAAAAATCTATTTTAAAACCCCGAATGGAGCTTCTCTGAATAGATCTCAGATTCAACCTTTAAGATTTAAATTCTTTACAAATCCTCCAAAGATTTTTGCTTTAGATGTGAGGCTGAGGCCCCTTTTCCTTGTGGTCTAACGAGATAAGCTCCAAAATTAGTAGACAACTTCAGGAAAAAAAAACAATCAATATGCTAGAAACCTTAGCTATCTAGGAGAGGAGAAGGGGTTTGGCTTCAAAAAAATTGATTTTCCTTTGATCTTCAAGCAAATCCACTTGCAAAAATATTTATGAAGAAATCCAAAACCAAACCCTTATTCTCGTCTTCAGATCTGCAAGAAAACAACAAGAAAAACCCAAAAATATGTACAAGATGAACAAAATTATATACAAAGGGTTAGAAAATATGTACAAAATATATTTACAAAATTTACAATAGCTAATCTAAGGGTATGAGGACATCTTTGCCCCTTAGAAAGAAAACATAAGCTCTTAAAATAGCAAATCTATTAAATTAAAGCACATTATAGAGAGAACATATAAGATAAATAATTTTTTTTACAAGCAATTGCCAAGAAACCGCTGTAAAATTTCCTTAGATAAGCCTGGGATAGCAACCAAAGTAGGCTCTTCCATTTCTATGTCTTGAGAGTTGGTTGGTTCAACCAAAAATGTCCCCTAACACCCAAAATCTGAAAAATAGAATATATCTACACATTGAAGATGAAATTTGTTAGATCACAATGAGCCAAATAGGACAATGAAATAGAGGCCTAGGGGTTCAACCAAAAACCCACTAGAGTCGCTACTTCTAAAGTGTTTCTCTAAACTCAAATACTAATGTCAAATACTGGTACAAATAGTAGATTCACTAATGGCAAGTGAAATAACAAAGATTTAAATTAAAACTAGTAGAGCATTAAGAACAAAATTCAGAAATTTTTTACCATAGAAGATAGAAGAGGAACATCACCATGAATTAACCCCAAAGACTTCCTTTATATTATTCAGAAAAATAAAAAATAAAAAATAAATGGAGCTTTCTTAGCCAAGAGCTCGATTATAGCGATCAAGATAGACCAAAGATGATAAAATGAGGAGCATGACTTGTATAGAAAAAATGAGAGAGCGAAGCCCCTCCAAATGGAAAAACCGCTAGGTCCATTTCGTTACTCAACTTTGACCATGAGAAAATCGAACCCCTTGAAAAGCCCTTGCGCAGACCTTGGAGGGAGGTCATTTGCCTTGAAAGAGGAGCTGGATTGACCAAGATTTGATCCCAAAGTGGTTTGGACCACTAGAATATTTTTTCACAATTTTTTCCTCGAAAAAATCTCATTCTATTCAACCAACTTGGACCATCCTTCCTAAAAAATTCATTTTCTGGGAAATGAATTCCTTTTTGAACCAACAAATTTCTTGTGGGACTTTTCCTTGCTTGATTTATAGAGATTCCTTGACTTTTTGATTTGATCCATTTCTTGGGAAAGTCCACATCCACTTTAAATACTTTTCCACTTGCAAACAATTTTTATTCTCTCATTTTATTTTTTTGGCTAATTTTTGGTTAATTATTTGTCATTTTTTGCCAGAAATTAGAACATATGACTCTAGAGGGGTATAGACATATTTTTCCACCCTCAAAGTCTATCTAAATAGAAAGTTGAGGTGTCGAGGTGTAATTTTGAGTATTCATACCCCCTACAACTTCTATAGACAACACTTTACATTTTACATCAAATATTACATAAAAAATTCATTCAACAAGGGAATTTTGACATTTAAAAATTGACCACTAGACACAACCAAATTTTGTGAAACTTTAGACATGATTTAGTATGGCATTTTACATCAACTCTATACACTATGACTCACCTACAACTTTACCATCAAACCTCACTCTAGCTTTGGGGTATAAGTGGGAGAAAAACTTAACCAATTATTTAGTGTTGCAAAACACAAATAATTAGCTAAGGAAGAAAAACTCCTTAGAGTGAAAACTCTCTAGCAAAAATCGTAAGCTACCTAGGTGTGTTACATGGCTTTATATTCATCATACTAGAATCATTTTTACATCATCCCAGTGGGGCTGCAAAATTTGGATTATAACATGATGACCAGAAGTTACATGATGATGATGAAGTTATGAAATTCTGACTTTCTAACCATGATGGAATGCTCTAGCATGGAATCTTTGACACTATATGTAGTTGATACTTGAGTGGTCAACAGTGTTGAAGGAAAGTGTAACTAGGTTCGGTCTTCATAAATGTACTTTTGATATTTGTACTTATTCAAGAAAAGAAATATTATTTTATATATATGTCAATGAGTTTCTTGCTCATTGAAGTAGGTCTAGCACATGTCAAAGTGCTATAGGTGAGTCAAATAGTCAAAAGGAAATGTTGAAGGCCTTAAGAGCATGTTACACCATGTATAAATATATATTAAAGTTAAAGGGAAAACCTCCAAGCAAAGTCAAGTCCACTCCTATGTTATGGCGCCATCAAGAAGCTCCTTCAAGCATGCTACACCACCATGGAAAGTATCCAAAACAAATCAGCCACCAAACTGCCCTCAAAGTTGGCCTACAATTAAGAGGACTAGTCGGCCTAAATGGAGGGGCAATCATCTATTTATAGAGGTTGTCCACTCCAAATAGAACGCACTACTTGAGCTCTGAAATCCGCAAGGGAAAGAGGACAAGAGGAACGAAGGAAGCCAAGGAAAAAGGTCTACAAGGTGCAGCAATGTAAGAAGAAAGGACAGCGAAGGAAAAGGATTGTCCTCTAGGGTACACACAGTCACACGTGCAAGGAAATAAAGGATAGTCTGCAACCATATCAGCTATAAGATCACAACTATATATTCCTCCTTGTTTGGGCCAATAACTAGACCTACAAGGCCTCCTACTCCAGCGTGGAAGAAAGACACTCAAGCGAAGAAGAGAAGGGCAGATAACACCCAGTAATCCTCCCACACGTGCGAGAAACTAGGGTAACAGAACAGTCATACACTCAAGAAGGATTTCGGTTGGTCAAAGTTGAAGTATACTTGAGCAAGGGATAGAAGAGGAACATCTCATCTAGAAGACTCACTCAAAGAAGGTCTATCTCTAGACAAGATTCATAGTAAGAGAACGAAGTGTTGGAAGGAGGATGAAGCGTTGGAGAACAAAGTACTGGAAGAAGTGCTAGAAGAAGTGTCGAGGAATAAGGTGTAGAAAGAAGGAAGGACTTGACTTATGCTTGGAGAATACTTTTGTCAAGGGTCTAGGGTTTGGCATTGATCAATACAAGCTTCAATAAGAGAAATTCACTAAAGGGTTTTCCTCTCAAGAGAAGAGAGGTTTTGGCCTGGGCAGAGAACCAATATCTTGAGTTCTTGTTCTTATGTTTTGGTAGCAATTTGATGAAGTATACACACATGCATTAATAATAATAAGAAGAAGATTAAGCTAACAAGAAAAGTAAAAAGACTCCACAAATCGTTATCAAGTAATGAGGAATCACACTACACTACTTTGCCCTAGATTCTTCAACAAACAAGTCCCTTTAACCATGGCACTTGGACATGAAGTCTTCTCCCCTCCGTACCATCATTATCATTCACTAATACCTATTAATTGAAAGGCGGAATAAGGAAATGTTACTTTCCCTTAGGGGATGGAAACACCTAATAGGGTTTCCCTTTAGCCACTCCTACCTAGGGAGGAAACACCATTGAAAGCTCAAGGCCCTGAACATGGAAAAGAATCCTTATTTGAAGTATTAAATAGCCCTTTACATTCAAGCTTGGTTCACTTAGATGCAATAATGATTACTGTCCCTGACGACTGGTTGTTTTCACGAGACTTTATGTTGTGATTGTCAGGTGGTTCAGCAACCCATGACCTAGACACCTTACCCATAGGTACCTAGCCCGCAAAGAAATATGTTGGCATCCACAAGTGAATCGTTGAGAGCCTTTGGACTCCAAGCAGTAGCAGCACATCATACCTTTTGATTTTTTGTAGCATCAGGAGGTATTCTTTCTTTGGTAAAGGGCCTCCAAGTCGGCCTAGAAAATTTATGTAAAATTTAATTATTTTGAAAAGTCAAGACGGCCTAGGAAAGTCCAGCTACCCTACACAATGAAGGGATGTGTCCATTGGGATGTCACACCCATTTTGACAAGTATAAATAGAAGATACAATGTCTCATTTTCTTCTCCAATGAAGAAGCAAGTTTGATTTGATTTTTTCTTACGTTTATCTTCTCTCTTAGCCACATGTGTGAGAAGAAAGAGGTCGAGTTGATATCGTTGACAATACTGTTTGATCCTTGTTTTGGCCGATTTTGACCAAAGCAGACCGAGTTTGACTGGGCCACAGCTAACTGCGTGAACACAATGCATTGACCACAAGGCGTTGACTGCATACTTTCGCTGCAAAATTTGACCAATTTAACTACAGAATTCAAAAGTGATTTCTGACAAAATTGACCAGGGTTGACTAGTATGAGTTTAACCAGGTTTGATTGGTAGTTGACTTGGATTATTGACATAGATTTCTAGACGAAATGGCTGATTTTGTTCTGACAAAATTGACAAGGGTTGACTAGTATGAGTTTAACCAGGTTTGATTGGTAGTTGACTTGGATTATTGACATAGATTTCTAGACGAAATGGCTGATTTTGTAAACCTTGCTAAAGAATAATTTCTCCTAAAGAAAAGTTGTTGGGTTTTCTCCCAAGGTTGGGTTTCACGGGGTAAAAATATTGTCTCTATTTCTCATGGTTGTCTTTCTACGATATTTATTGTTTTCACTGCATTTACTATTGATATTTTCTAAAGTGTAATTACTCAATGATATCAGTGGCATAAGAATATTGTGTGAATTCATTAGGAAGTAACCAGCCTAGATCCATCTTAATTCCGGATCTACCAAGCACCAAGAGGGATCAAGTCTCTTTTCACTCTAAAAAGATTTGTATCTCAGGAGATTTGATCCCTCTCAACGCTTGGTAGATCCGGAGTTAAGATGGATCTACGCTGGTTTAATTTCTCCCGTTAAATAGGCTATAGGCTAAAAAACCAACACCGTTGAACCAATAAATCATGGAATCTGGGCTAACTTAATTTCTCCCTTAAAATAGGCTATATTCAACACAATACCCTATATACCTTTGGACTTTGGATTTAAATATAAAATGACTTGGTATTCAATAAATTTAGAATATACAAAATGCTAATTATATCAGTTAACATTGGATATAAAGAGATTTAAATATCAAATGACTGTATTTAAAATATTTAAACATCACCATAGATATCAACCGTTGTGCGAAGAGTTTAATTAAGGTAGAAATTGCTATGGTCCATCTTCTCCAAGGATATCAGTTTGATAAGTCTCCAAGGTAAAGTTATGGAGGAAATAAGTTTTACCAAGCCATTTATAAATATAGCTGCCAACCATGTTGAAAATATTTGATCGGAGTACTGCCATGAAGATGCAGCTATACAGTTATCCATGATAGTTCTATTGATCTGTAGATAGCTATTACCTCCTATAACTCTCGTGAGAGCACTGTTGAACTCATCCAATAAACTTTCCTTTAATGGCTCAAAATCAAATGGCTGAAACACGAGGGTTCTGTCGATTGATTTGAAGTTGTTGGGGAAGTAATCCTAAAGACAATGGACAACAGAGAACATAGAGAACCATTCCCCACTTGTTCTTCCTTTATGGGATTGATTTTACTACACCGTTTGCAGTCCACTATAGAAACCTTGGATGTGCATGAGGATGGGGAGGTATTAATACCAGCTTGAGCTGTTACTAACAATTTTATACTAGTTTCCTTGATTGCTAGTAACTTGTCCTCATCCATCCATGATCCCAAAGTATTATGGTATTCTCTTCCTAGAGACGAGGTCATGATTATGATAGCATCAGATATACTTACTTCCCTCCTCCTTGAATCAACTTACCTGTTTCCATGGCATTAACCAAACTGTTTATCACAACTTTGTCCACATGCTCCACTTCTTCCAAGAACACCACAAATGAGGATCAAGTCTGACGATCTCCACAACCCTTTCCAGTGTTCTTATCCCTCTGAGACCATGGAAATCCTGGTTTTGGGGATTTATAGAACTAAAAATCTTAAATCCAATGCTAGCAAAGTTGTGTTCAGAGCCATAAATGATCTCCGCAAGTGACTTGGCCATTTTTCTCTTGCCCATCTTATCAGGTCCCAGAAATAACTACCATGCATTGCACTTGTGAACAACACCCCCTTGCCTTCTGGCCATTCCTGACCTGCACCTCAAGACCGTCATTGCAATGGCTCATGTTATCTCACTTTGCCATTTTACCTTCTCCTCTAGTCCCTTGCACAGCCTGCTAAAGGCTTTCTAGGTTGAATTTCGTAAGCCTTGGATCATCTTGCCAAAAAATACTATCAGAAGGTTTAGTAGTGCATCGTATATTTATTTATATCCTCAGCAGAACTCAGCTTGTCAAATATTGTACTTTCATTGTCGCTGGACGACACTGATCTGCCAAGTGCAAGGTTAGTGTCAACCTCCAATTTTCTGTCTTGATGGGATCTAGAAGAATTTGTTTCGAAAAACAATTTTTTTAGTAGAATTGTCAATAGGCTGTACAGATCCCATAAGTGTCCAACTAGGGCATTGAGTCGATCTAGATTTTGTTTGGTTTTGAATAGAGGAAATCGAGCTCGGAGAATTAGAAGTGATGCAGTTACTCTCCCTAGAATTTCTAGCGGACTGTTGGATAAACCATGGTTCTTGCCACACAGCTAAAACTGTGCTCGATGGGGAGAAATTCCGACGCTGCATTTCCAATTCTAATTGATATATTTGTCTATAATCTTGTGGATGAATAATGTGATCTTTCTGGTACCATTTCTTGTCCAGGTCGCTCAGTCTTTCACTTGAGCCTGTGGTTGGGATGGCACACATGGGAATGTATTATTGTTAAAATTGACAACTAGGGACAAACTCCATGTGGGTCATCTTATTATGGCAGCTGATATTTTTCTTGGATCCCTCTCATCGAGAGGTGTAGGATTGATCTAAAGATCATCCGATTCCGATAAGTATTCATGGAGTTATGAATTTATTTGTGTTATAAGACAATTCGTCAAGGTCGGCCAGCAACCAAATAAACCCCAAATGTGCTCAACGTTTTAGTAGAAAAGGAGATGACTTGAGAGTCATTTCACACACATTTCACTCTTGATTTCTCTCCACTTGTTCTGAGTTTTAGTGTGAGAGAAATCTAGGATGAAGTGGCCCTAAGACGCAGGAGGGAAGGAGGCCTACACGCTGCCCTCTACAAGCCCTAGACGCAGTCCTAGATGATTTACACAGTCCTAAGGAGGATGCCCTAATGCTGTCCTAACCTAGAGGACGCAGTCATGAAGAGATGCCCTATCCTCCACGTTGTCTCAAGGGTAACCTAGCTGCAGTCAAGAAAAGGATATACGCTACCCAAATAGATCCTAGCCGCAGCAGAGTCATGGGTCTTTTGGAGGACCGAGCTGCTGTTAGGAGGGCCAAGGAGCTGGGCTAGAAGGCTGCAATACAAGGTCTACTTCAGCAAAGGAGAGGGGACATTAAGGTCACCCTTGTGACTGTTTGAAGAGGCAGCAAGGTCTGTGTGAAGGGATGATTAAACCACAGGCCTGTAAGTATTGTTTTGATGGTCAAAACAGCCCTATACATGGAGCTGTAGGTGTCTCCTCAAACAGCGAGGTCACTTACCTTGTAAAGAAAGGGAGGCCGCATAATTCAAGGTGAGTTATGGTATGATCGTTGGGCTGCTGTAGGTTACAGGAGGATGCCCTAACCAGTGACTGAACTCTATCCATGAACAACAGTACAGAGGTATATATGTTCTCCATTAATGACTTGTGTTGGGTCCATGATTTTGAATCAGTTTGGATGGGATGTGCTTGCAGCCTGTTGTAACCAAAGTGGAGGGGCAGAGTTGGTGGTTAGATGCCCTAACCAGTGGCAGCATCTACAATGATTTATTACACTTGGAGAATATGTTAGCAACCATGTGGAGGGGTTTCTTAGGTGTTGGATACTGCCACATAGGAGCAGCAATGTCACTAACAATGGGACAGCAGTGCTAATAGTATGATGGCATGATGTAATGGGATAGCAGCAAGCATGGCGCTGCAAACTCATTAGGACAACAGTATGCCAAACATGGAATGGCAATGTCATTAACAGTATGACAGCAACAATGGCACATGGAACAACTGTGGTAGCATGGTGCAACAATGGCACATGGGACAACAGTGGCAGCATAAGGTGCAGCAGTATGATGTGTGCAGCATGGTCATGAGGTTCAACATAGTGATGATGGGTGCAAAATGGTGCAGCACAGTGGGGTGCAGCATGATGACAAGATGTAGCACAATGATAGGTGAAGGAGTCACCTTGGAGAATCAGTTGAAGCAGCATGTCTTCAACTGAGTTCAGCGATCTCATGTATCATCTTCTTAGAGATGATCTATGCTATTATTTAGATAAATCAAAGTGTTTACTTCTGTTGTAAATGTACTATCTCTCTCTCTCTCTCTCTCTCTCTATTGAACTATTGAAGAACATATAAGAAGAATTGAACAAGGGTTTCCCCACATTAGGGTTTGTCCCTGGCTCGCGCCACATCTTGTGTCCTCTTGTCTTGGCTTGTCTTCTGCGATCTATGTTTATGTTCTATCTGCAATTTACTTTAATGCTCATGTGATTGCTAATCTGGAAAAGATATTGAGCTCACTGTGAAAATTGAAATAAATTGCTCTAAGCATAGAACATACTTAAAATTAACAATTATGATCATAAAAATCCTCATAAACTGGGTTACATCAATCCATAAAGACATTACCTACCTCTATCAGCCCAACCATCTAACTTTTCAGTTTGAGATTATATTGAAGCACAGTAACAGCGAATCCAATCTAACATTAAATCAGGTGCATTACCTACCTCTATCGACTGGTTTATATCAATGCACAAAGGCATCACTTACCTCTACCAGCCAACCATCTAATTTTTCAGTTTGAAATTTTATTGAGGCACAGCAACATTGAATCCAATCTAACATTAAATCAGGTTCACCTTGAAAAACACTGGACCAGATATGTAAGAACCCTCACTCATGCTTTGGAAGTTAGTAAAACGGATTATTATGAATAATTTTAGTTTCAATGTCAGATCTAGGTTGGTTTAATTATTAGCTTTTAAATAGGACACATTAGAGAAGAATACCATGGGTTAAAGAATATAATGGGAAAAAAACATGGCTGGAGAATTTTATGCTTTTTATTTCTTTATTTCATTTTTTAAATTTTATTTTATTTTGATTAAGTCCAAATGTTAAATATTACAAATCTCTCCCACATTGAACAGGAGAGTGTCTCTTAGCGCAATCGATTACAATTACCATTACAATTATAATGTTAATATTATTTTTTTTAATTTAATTTAATTTTTATTTTATTCTAATGTAATTTTACCCAATCAAATGATTTATTAATAATTATAATATTTTATTATTATTTTTATTTTTATATAATTTGACCAAGTCAAAATGTTTAATAGGATGGGACAAGACATTACAACATCTCTTCCATACTAGGGTGGAGAGCACCTCTTGGCGCAATTATCTAGCAGAAAATTGTATTCTACTATGCATCTTGTAGAAAAATTCAACGTAGAATCAAACCTTTAATGAAAGAGAAGCCACTGAAATCAGCCTAAGAGTGTTCAACAACTTGATTAGTTTTTGGATCTATTGTCAAAATGACACCAAATCTTGGAGTTAAAAACAAGTTAGATGGTGCCATCAACTTCAGATCTTGGAAGACCAGGATACTCCTTATCTTCGAAGAAAATGAGCTTCAAGATCATGTGGAGAAAGTTATTCTTGAGCTAGAGGGAGCTTAGGAGAATGCCAAGTATAAGAACAATGAAGCCAAGGCTAAGAGAATCTTGGTAGATTCCATAAAGGACCACTTTATTCCTCATGTTGTTGTATTGAAAACTGCCAAGGAAGTATATGATGTTATGGTAGGATTGTACGAAAGCAACAACACTAGCAAGAAGTTAACCTTGAGAAATCGTCTTTGTAGTGTCATGATGACTAGATCAGATTTTGTTGTCTTGTATCTTATGAGAGTCTCCCAAATCAGAGATGAGCTTGTAGCCATTGGAGATACCATTAATGATACAGAGCTTGTTATAGTGACTCTCAATGGATTTGCTTCCTCATGGGAGCCATTTATTCAGGGAATTTGTGCACGAGAAAATTTACACAAGTTTGATAAACAATGGACTAATTGTGTCCAAGACGAAACCAAATTGTTATCTAGGAATAGGTTACAGAATCCATAGGATGAAGAAACTCAAACCCTTGCAGCTCATACAAGGAAAGGAAAATTTGGAAAGTTTGATAAGAAGAATACAGATAGAAGACCTGCAGTTGTTCAGGATCAGAAGAAGGATATGTCAAAGATCAGATTGCTTCATTTGTCATAAAATTTGGACACTATGCCTCCTAGTGTCCTAAGAAGAAAAGGAAGGAGAAGCAACACGCATCAACAACCAATGATGATGATGATGAGCATCCACCTCAAAAGAAGTCAGTGGAATTTTTCCATTAGGAAATATTACCAATTGTAGTGATGATTGGACTATTGTGCCTCTAGGCACATGATGGGTTTTCGAGTTTCTCTTACAGATCTGTCAGAGATGGAATTGACAATTCCCTACAACCTTTAGTAGTTTCTTCCTACATCAAGAGATAAGTACTTCAAATCATATATTTCTCCCTTGATTATTATTATTATTTTTATTTTTGGTTAGCCTCTTGTCCTTGGTTTTTTTTGCCTGGTTAAAACTTTTCTTCCATGGCCTCTTGAATGGAGTTTGCAGAAAGGAAAAATAGGTCCATAGGGGGGACTGCCAAGGCAATGATTCACGCAGCAGATGGTAGAATAGAAGCAAGTTTTATGACAAGAAGGTTCCCCCAGAAAGAGGGAGTGGACTACGAGAAGATTTTTTGCTCCAATCACCAAATGGTCAAGTTCTTGTATGGTTAAAAGACTCAAGCATAGACTCAACAAGAGTGTTTGGTGTTTAAGAGGGAAAATTGCTCAGATTGTTAAGACATCAAGATTGTGCCAGATGACCAGAAGAGCTTCTAGTTCCAAGGGAGTAAATAGTCAAGCAGAGTGAAAGGAGCAGCCTTCCAAGAGGATGTCATAGGTTGAGATTGTCAGACAAATGCTCAGAGATAGGAGATCTCAAGGAGTTGTATGCTCTTTATGAAGGGACCATGCCAGAGAAACGTGTATGCTTCAGTGACAAAGAGATTTGATTCTGTGACAAAGGGAGCAGCCAGGATTTCCATAGGAGGATATACTTCAGTGTCAGAGGGAGCACCCGGTCCAGGTAACCAGAAAGCAGTTGTGGTGATGGATCCAGTGAAAGAAGCTAGTCAGTTTATGGTTGAGTTGAGGCATGCAGCAAAGCATGTGTTGAGGTACCAACATGGTACAGTTGGATATGGTTAGAGATGTGTCTTAGGTGATAAAGTGAGGTTGTAGTGATATACGAATTCAGATTGAGTAGGGAGTGCAGAGGACAGAAAGAGCATATCGAGGTGTTGCTTCAATTTGGGATCAGCATATGATATCCTAGTTTAGTAGGAAGTAGACTTATGTCGCACTCAGTATAGCAGAGGTTATCACAACCAGTGTCACAAGTCGTGAAGCAATGTGGCTTTAGAAACTTCTTGCAAGACTATTTGGTCAAGTCACTTCATCCGAGATATGATATAGAAGGGAGCAATGAAACTCCAGTACATATTCACAGACAAGCAAATTGCGACATTCTCACCAAGCCTTTGTCTAAAGTGAAGTTTATATACTTCAAAGACAAGCTTGGTGTGATGCAAAACGTCTCTCTTAATGACAAGGAGTGTTGATGTCTTTGTGGGATCCGATAGATCATCTCCTGAGAAGCTATGAAGGACTTTGGAAGGGTCATGATTATTTGACCAGAGGAGATGGATACATTCACTTGAGAAGACATAAAGGACTTTGGTTGGGTCATGTTGATTTGAGTAGGGTTAAATGGCACAGGGCATTGTAGGATTGGAAAATCTTCTCTTGAGAAGCCATGAAGGACTTTGGTTGGGTCATGCTGATTTGACCATAAGAGATTGATGTAATTCATCTGAGAAGCCACAAGGGACTTTGGCTAGGCCATCCTAATTTAGCCAGGGGTGAATAGTATAGGGGTAGATACTCGCCACAGAAGCCATGCTAATTTTGTTGGGCCATGCTAATTTGACCAGAGGAGATTGATACATTTACCTAGGGAGCCATGATGATTTCGTTGGGCCATATTGATTTAACCAAGGGTAAATTGCCCTAGATGCTCACACTACATACTCCGAGATGGAGTGATCTATAGATGTTCGCGTGAGGAGTCACATTGTCTACTCCAAAAGGGAGTGATCTATAGACATGCATGTGAGGAGTCACATTCCCTACTCCAAGATGGAGCGATTTATAAACATGCATATGGAGAGACACTACATCAACATAGAAAGCTCATGAACTTTTCTTGTGGAAGGAGAAATTTCAGCTAAGGGGAAATCTATTTACAGCTAAGGAGAATACCTCCCTTGCAAAGAGGGAGTGTTGATTTTTTGTAGCATCAAGAGATATTCCCGCTTTGCTAAAGGGCTTCCAAGTTGGCCTAGAAAAATTATGTAAAATTATTTTTTTTGAAAGTCAAGCCAGCTCAGGAAAGTTATGCCCAGTGAAGGGATATGTCCCTTGGGGTGTCACACCCATTTCGACAAGTATAAATAGAAGATATGATGTCTCATTTTCTTCACCAATGAAGAAGTAAGTCTGATCCAATTTGTTTTTAGGCTTATCTTCTCTCTTGGCCGCATGTGTGAGGAGAAAGAGGATGAGTTGACCAATGTTGACCAGACTGTTTGATCTATGTTTTGATCGATTTCGACTAGATCACACTAAGTTTTACTAGGCCGCAATGTGTTGACTACAAAGCCACGGGTCATTGACTACAAGGTTGCAAGGTGTTGACCGTAGGGCCACAAGGGGTTGACCGCAGACTTTGACTGCATAATTTGACTAGTTTGACTATAGAATTTAGAAGTGATTTCTAACAAAATTGACCAAGGATGACTAGCATGAGTTTGACTAGGTTTGACTAGTATTTGACTAGGAGTATTGGCACATATTTCTAGACAAATTTGTTGCTTTTGTAAAACCTTGGTGAAGAATAATTTCTCCTAAAGAAAATTAGTTGGGTTTTCTCCCAAGGTTGGGTTTCACAAGGTAAAGATATTGTCTCTATTATGCATGGTTGTCTTTCTATGATCTTTATTGTTTCCGTCGTATTTACTGTTGATAATTTTTGAAGTGTAATTTGTCAATGATATCAATCGCATAAGACTATTGTGTGAAAAAACATTAGGAAGTAATTATCTGGCAGAAAATTGTATTCTATCGTGCATCTTGTAGAAAAATTCAACATGGAATCAGAGCTTTGTTCAAAGAGAAACCATTGAAATCAGACTAAGAGACAAGTGTTCAACAACTTGATTAGTTTTTGGATCTCTTGTCAAAATGGCACCAAGTCTCAGAGGTGAGGATAGGCTAGATAGTGCCATCAACTTCAGATCTTGGAAGACCACAATACTCCTTATCTTAGAAGAGAATGAGCTTCAAGATCATGTGAAGAAAGTTATTCCTAAGCCAGAGGGAGTTGAGGAGAATGCCAAGTATAAAAAGAATGAAGCCAAGGCTAAGAGAATCTCGGTAGATTCCATAAAGGACCACTTGACTCCTCATATTGGTGCACTGAAGACTGCCAAGGAAGTATAGGATGCTCTGGTAGGATTGTACGAGAGGAGCAACAATAGCAGGAAGTTAACCTTAAGAAATTGTCTCCATAGTGTCATAGATCAAATTATATCGTATTGTATCTTATGAGAGTCTCCCAGATTAGAGATAAGCTTGTAGCCATTGGAGGTACCACTGATGATACAAAGCTTGTTACAGTGACTCTCAATGGATTCCCTTCCTCATGGAAGCCATTTATTCAAGGAATTTGTGCATGAGAAAAATTGCCCAAGTTTGCTAAACTATGGACTAATTGTGTCTAGGAATAGCTTGCAGAATCTGCTAGATGAAGAAACTCAAGCCCTTACAGCGCATACAAGAAAAGGAAAATTTGGAAAGAATGATTAGAAGAATACAGGTAGAAGACCTGCTCCTGTTTAGGATCAGAAGGAGGATATGTCAAAGATCAAGTGCTTCATTTGTCAAAATTTTGGACACTATGCCTCTCAATGTCCTAAGAAGAAAAGGAAGAAAAAGCAACAGGAATCATGAGCCAATCTTGATGATGATGATGAGCATCCACCTCAGAAGTCAAAGGAATTTTTCCTTAAGGAAATATTAACAATTGTAGTGATGATTGCGTTGTTGTGCCTCTAGGCACATGATAGGCCTCTGAGTTTCTCTTATAGATCCATCAGAAAGGGTGTTGACAATTTCCTACAACCCTCAGCAGTTTCTTCCTAAATCAAAAGATAAGTAATTCAAATCATATTTTTCTCCCTTGATTAGTATTATTATTATTATTATTTTTGGTCAACCTATTGTACTTGTATTTTTTGCTTGGTTATAAATTTTCTTCCAGACCTCCTAAATGGAGTTTGCAGAAAGGGCGAATGGGTCCATATCAGAAACTGCAAAGGCGTTGCTTCAGGCAACAAATGGCGACCTAGAAGTGAGTTTTGTGGAAAGAGGGTTCTCCTAGAATCAGGGAGTGGACTATGAGAAGATTTTTTTTGTTCTAGTTGTCGAGTGGTCAAGTTCTTATATGGCCCAAAGGCTCAAGCATAGACTCAGCAGGAGTTATTGGTGTTCAAGAGGGAAAATTGTACAATTGTAGGACATCCAAAACTGTGCCAGATGACTAGAAGAGCTTTCATGTCCGAGGGAGAAGACAGTCATGCAGAGTGGAAGGAGGATCCTTCCAAGAGGATCTCATGGGTTGAGATTGTTAGACAAGATGCTCAAAGACAACAGGTCTCTAGCAGTTGCATGCCTTCTATGAAGGGACCATGTCAGACAGACGAGTATGCTTCAGTCACAAAGGGAGCAACAGTGGCAAGAGGATTTGTTTCCATGACAAAGGGAGCAACCAAGATTGCCACAAAAGGATTTACTTCAGTATTAGAGGGAGCACCCAATCAGGGTAACCAAAAGTAGTTGTGGTGATGGATCTAGTGAAGGAAGTTGGTCAGTTTATGGTTGTTAATTTTAGGCAACAATGGTATGTTCTATGCTTTAGAGCAATTTTAATTCAATTTCTTTATTAGCCCAGTATCAATATTTAGAATAGCAATCACATCAACATGATAGTAAAACGCAGATAGAACATAAACATAAATAGTTGAAGACAAGCCAAGACAAGAGGACACATGATGTGGCACCAGCCAGAGACAAACCCCAATGTGGGGAAACCCTTGATGAAATCTTCTTTTAGTCTTCAATAGTTCAACAAAGAGAGAGTACAATTTACAAATCTGATAATTTCTAACAGCAGCAAAAGAGCCCTAACCAAAAAAGTCAACGTTGGTCAACAGGGAAGATTTGAGCCTCAGCAAATCAATTAACTTCAATCAACTTCGGTCTCCAAATAGCAAGATAAAACAACCCTCAAAACTGATCCGGATTTAAGCAGGAACGCAACAAATTACAGATATGACCATACATATAGAGATGCAGCAGAAATAATACTTCATTTTATTACTGTAAAATATTGAAATATGCTTAAAAACAAAAATGGAAATAAACTAGCTAGGGCAATGGTAACTTATCTTTGAGAAGAGATGTGGCGGCTACATGCCTCTAAACTGTGTTACAATGAGGCTTGAAGGCCTATTTATTGTTGAAAAACAATGGAAAACCCTAAACATCCAAAAACCTAAC
>APFE030566435.1:4440-29045 GCA_000404065.3 Pinus taeda | reverse complement strand
CACCAAACTGAATCAACAATGTCAAAGTACTCATATGTATATCTAATACATTTTTTAATTTCTTCTAGGCAATCATAATAATTTATATCTCTATTCTGTCTGCGTGCATTATGAACTTCACTAACTGATTGTAATAACAACAATCTTGATGCAAATATTGGATGATCTGGAATGAACTTCAAAAATTCCAAATCTGATGACGGTGCCCATTCTGCAGTAGTTGAATACTTCTTGCCCCATATTAGTGTTTTCCCATCAATTTTTTTGATACGAAATTGATGTTGGAAGCTAATGTCATTAAGTTGTTCAATGCATTTCCCCTCACCATGTGATCCCATAATAAACTTTCACATGTCAACAGTTTCTTCCAACACTTCAAAAGCAGGCTCTGGCATGTATGATTTCTTAATACATTCAATTAATGATGGCTAGTTTGATTCTAAGGAACTATAAATCAAGTTTTGCAAGCATAAAAGGGCACATTACAGGGAAGCAAGCATTGAAAGCATTATATTTTGACTTGACCATTAAACATGAAATAAAAATATTTTTATAAATAAGCCCACTTTTGAGAAATACAAAAAAGTAGATGAAGTTTACTGGAAGTTGGTAAATCTCACCATACCAAGTGAAGAAATATGGGATCACTTCTGCGAAGTAATTGAGTAACTTTCATCTTCAACTGACAAACAGATGGACAACATTTTTTGGGGACCAGTCATCAACAGATTCCTAAAGAATAGTGCCACCACTTAGCAGTTTTCAATTTCCTATTATTTTGTACTATTTTTGTAATATTTTGTAAGAAATATATCTAGCAGATATTTAGTTTTGTATAAATAACTCCTCATTCGAGTTATTATGGGTTGAACCCTTGTATGAACATTGAGAAAAAAAATGTAATTGAGTTGGAGAATTACAAAAGCTAATTAAATGATTCTGAATTTTCCTACTATAGTTCTGTCTTCTTGTAAGTTTTCACATGTGCTTATTTCATTATGTATTGCTTCACATATTCAATTATGTATGCAAAGAACTAGGTAAGATCATACTCAGTATTAGTTAGTCTTAAATCCCCTGTGAAGTTATCGGCAATAACTAGGGACTAGCTTATAAGACTATTTGTTATTATAAACACCTCTATATCAATTAATTGTCACACAAATCTACATTCATTTGAATATATTTTATTATACATGAAAATTGTTTGCCTATATTCTTTGCTTATAACCAATCAAATATTATGTTTGAATATTTAGCAAGTTATACCATCACATATTCTTCTATTCATTCACTTTAAATCAAGTATCTATAGCTAGACAAATAACAACCCTTTTATCTAGTTTAGTAATTGTTAAGGCTTAAGCACATGTTTTAAGTAATTCATATTATCGATCATCCATAAAATTTAAAACCAACAAAATATTTTAGATGCTCTGGCATGACTAATTGACCTAGAGTCATCTTAGAGGACAACAACAGATTTTTCTTTAAGGTGAATAAAGAAATTGTACATTAAAATCATTCACCTGGCGACTCCACTTGACCAAGATGGTTCCTTTAAAACATACTAGATCTCACTCTGACTCTCAAATTATATCTCCTTTATATGATCCTGAGAGACTGGTGAGAGAGGCCTCGTTTAGAAGAAGACTTGAAGCTTCTTCTTCTTCTTCTATCCCATTACAACCTCAAGCTATTCCAGCTTCTGATCCCTTTAGCTATGTTCCATCCCAATTAGATTTGGCTGATCTAACACCTAAGGTTTTACAACTTTTGTTTAAAGGAGTTGATTTGCAGTCAGCTCTCTTAGTCCAACCTTTGGAATCTTACAAACCTCCTGAAATATTTTCAGATTCTCCCAAGTTAGAGGAAGAGCTAGATGTACATTTACCGGAGCTAAAACCAACTGATTTTATATCCCCCCCTCATTATAAAGTCCCATCCATTTCTGCCCAACCTGAAGAAATCTTCTCTGTATATTCAAACCCACTGTTTGAAAGTAAAGAACAGATTGAAACAAAGGTTTAGAAGTTAGTAATAAAAACAACTTTGAATTTTTTCAGATCTCCTCCACTTTCCCATTCTCCTCCTCCCACTTTTACACCTCCATCTTCACCCACAACTTCACCACCCGCTTCATCATCCTACACTACATCATATCCTACCTCTTCTACTAAATCATATTCTTCGTCGTCTTTAGATATGGAGTTTCGACCTATAGTTCAAGCTAGATATGCTACCTTACATCTTCCCAACTAGTTAAACAATTTTCTTGATGGGTATTTGAAACACTTGCCCAGGTTTGATCGTGAAACTGGTTTGACTATAGAAGATCATCTAGCTGCATTTTTAGATTTTGTAGATAATATGAATATAGAGCATGAGGATGTTTACATGCAATTATTTGTTCAGTCTTTAGATAGAAATGTTAGGATATGGTTCAGGCAACTGAGGGCTGATTCAATTTAGTCTTGGAATGATTTAACTAATATATTCAAGAATCAGTGGGGTGTCAAAAAAGATGTAGTTTACTTCCTTATTGAGTTTGAAGAACTTAAAAGGAATCATGGAGAACCTATGTCAAATTTTATTAAATGATTCAATAAACTCTACCACAAAATGCCTCTTGATTGTAAACCTCATGTTGCAGCAGCATAGGTTAGGTTTTCCAAAGCCTTTGATGATGACTTTGCAGTCATGTTGAGAGAAAGGATATCTCCTACCCTTTAGGATGTGCAAACTAATGCTATAGAAGTTGAGGCTAACAGATCAACTTCATCTGAACTTAAAGCCAAAGCTAAAAACACTTAGAGAAAATTGAAGGCTAAGGAGGACGGATCTTCCTCAAAGTCCAAAAAAGATGATTAAAAAATAGACGAGATAACATATTTACTTAGAAAATTATCTAATAAGATTTCTAAGATTGAAACTCAGCCTAGAACCATACAACAAACTGCCGTTAGACCACAAAATCAATTTAGTAGAGCCCCTAAAACTCAAATTTTACAAAGGCTAAACACGGATCAACAAATTCAACCTCCTCTGATGATTGATGACCAACAACCAGATGATATTGGTCCTCTAATTTTGATTCTACATCTATACATAATATTATTGTTCCTCACCCTTCAAATCTGTCTACCCAAAATGAAGAAGACAATCAAATTTCTAAATACTAGGCCTTCCCTGAATTCCTAATTGGTGAATTAAATAGAAGATATGATATTAGACCTAGGGAAGGTCTTGGTAGACCTCCAAGGGGTCCCATTCAGAATGAAACTCAGATAAAATCTGCTGAAACCCAGACAACTATCATTCAACCCTTAAATAAAATAGGTGAAACAATTCAAATTTGTAGGTTTTAACCCCGTACAAAAATTAACTGCATACACATTCTAAAACACATAAAATAAACAATGCGAGAGCATAACACATAAAACACATATACACAGAGATTTTCCCCTGGATTCCAAAATTAGGACTACCAACTTGATTTTTCATTATATTCCTTTCAATGTTACAATACATATTTATACATGCCGAAGCATCCAATACCATGGACTGAAAACCATCATGTCCAAAACCATGGACCGAAAACTATCGCGTCCAAAACCATGTGCGAAAAATCATGCAAAAAACCATAGGTAGGTCCACCCAACCTCATATAACGTCCAAAAACAAAAAATTTTGGGGCGCTGCCCTGAACCCCATAGAGTGGGGTTACCTACACCCCTCAAACCCCCTGTGACTCCCCCCAGTACGTAATCGACGCAACAAAGGGGGGGATCTGCCCCCCTTATAATCCCCCGGTTAACTACGTGGGCTAGTTGTGGAAATAATATAACAAAACCCAACAAAATTGATAAAACTATTTTAACAACTTTCACTGTTGAAAGAGAACTGGAAAGGGTTAAATTACCGATTCCCCTAGATGAACTATAAAAAAATCTAGGGTATAAGAACCACGTTTCCAAATGGATTCAATCATCCAGTGTGGATGTTGAAGGGGATGTGATAAAACCCTCAGTATTTTTTGGTCCTAATTCTGACATGATAGATGAGAGTGTACCTCCATTTTACGTGACTCTAAAAATTCATGATTTCTTGTTATATAATTGTATGCTAGATTCTAGGGCTTCCCATAATCTAATGCCTAAAGTGATCATGGACCAATAGCAATTAGAAGTCACAAGAAATTACCATGATCTTTATACTTTTGACTCTAAGAAATTCCTTGTCTTTGACTCATTAAAGATTTGGTGGTAACCTTAGCTCATATCCCTGTCAAAAGTGTGGTTTTATACATAGTATTCACTTACATTACTCCAAATTTTGGCATGCTACTGTCAAGATATTGATGTTCTAAAATAGGAGGGATCCTACAAATGGATATGTCTTATGCCACTATCTCAATTTATGGGGATGAACATCTTTATGAATACTGTTTGTAGAGCTGATTAGGCTAGGAATCATCCTATTTATGTTGTTGATCAAGACTTTGGGTGTTTTGAACTATCTGTAAATAATTCACAAAATACTCAACTAACTATCAAATATATTGTTGATCAACCTAAAACCATTGAAATTGATATTTGAAAAATGTACTTTGATGGTTCTTGCTCAAAGGAGGGAGCAGAAGTTGGAATTGTATTAATTTCTCCAGATAAAGAATACATTACCCAATCATACAAACTTGAATTCGATGTAACCAATAATGTAGCAGAGTATGAAGCTTTTATGCTAGGATTGGATTTAGCAAGAAGTCTCAAGGTACAAAACTTAAGTGTGTACAATGTTTATGAACTTATTGTCAAACAAATTAGGAATCAGTGTCAATCCAAGCACCTAAGATTGAGATCTTATAGGAATGAAGTTTTGGATTCAATTGAAAATTTATTTTCAGCAGTCAATATTACTGCTATTCCTAGAGAGAAAAACATGCATGCAGATTCCTTGGTTGTTTCTGCAAGTTCCTTTAAAATCCCTGATAAGATGCTTGTCCAATATCAAATTAAACTCAAGTATAGACCATCTATTGCTGACAATCTTAAGTACTGGAAAATTTTTGATGATGACGAGCAACTAAAATCCTTTTTGCAAGTCATGGATGGATTCTCAGACATGCAAGTTGAGGACGAACCACTTGATAATCTTGAAATTGATAACGAAGATCAAACACCACAATTTGATTCTATAGTTGTTGATCATAACATTATCCAACTCGCTAACAATTTTATTCCAAAAGGGTTAATCCTTCTTGAGAAGCTCTTTGATCATAATGATGTTCCAAAAAATTCACTTTCTGATTCACGTGATGAAAATATTGAAATTTATAACATTGGAAGTTCTGAAGATATCATAAACATTAAAATTTCTGCATCCCTATCAATGGAAGCAAAAAAAAATATTTAGCCCTCCTAAAAGCCTACAAAGATGTTTTTGCCTGGTCTTATAGTGAATTGAAAACCTATGATACATCTCTTATTGAACACAAAATTCCATTAAAACCAGAGGCAAAACCTTTTAAACAAAATTTGAGGAGAAATAATCCTATACATCTTCCTGTAATTGAAAAAGAACTAAAGAAGTTACTGGATGATAAAATAATACTTCCATTAAGATATTCAGATTGGGTAGCCAATCTAGCTCCAATGAGGAAAACAAATGGTGAAATTAGATTATGTGTAGATTTTAGGATTTTGAATAAATCTTCCCTGAAGGACAATTATCCATTACCTAAGATGGATCAATTACTTCAGAAAGTTCAGGAGCCCAGAGAATTTCCATTTTAGACGGTTTCTTCGGATATAACCAGATTATGGTTAGTCTAAAGGATAGAGAGAAAATTGCATTTACAACTCGATGGGGCACATTCATGTATAATTGGATGCCTTTTGGGTTAACTAATGTTGGAGCAACATTTCAACGTGCTATGGATCTTGCATTTGTAGGTAAGATCAACAAATTTATTGTTATCTATTTAGATGATTTAACTATTTTTTCCAATTTTAATGAAAAGCATTTGAAGCATTTGAGAAAGGTTTTTGACAGGTGCATAAAATTTGGGATTTCTCTTAATCCCAAGCAGTGTTTCTTTGCACTTCAAGAAGGAAAACTGCTCGGCCACATCATTTCCAAAGAAGTAGTCATTGATCCTAAAAGAGTCTCAGCAGTTGAAGCACTTATATTACCAAGGAAAAAGAATGAAGTTCAATCTTTCCTTGGAAAAATTAATTTCTTAAGAAGATTTATACCTAACTATGCAGAAATAGTTAAGGACATAACTGCTATGTTGAAAAAATCATGAAATCAAATGAACTTTTCCTTCTAGGTATGCATTTGATCAGATTAAGAAGGCCATTGCAGAAACTCCCATTTTAGCTAGTCCAGATTACTCCCAACCTTTCAGTGTCTTTTCTTTTGCTTCTGAAACCGCATTAGCTGCTATTCTTTTGTAGAGGAACAAAGATGGAGATGGCCAACCCATTGTTTTTTTTAGCAAGGTTATGAGAGATGCTGAGCTAAAGTATGACATCATTTAAAAACTAGCATACTCTTTAGTTCAATCTCTGAAAGCCTTTAGAATCTATCTCATCCACTCTTCTATCATTGCCTATGTTCCTAATAGTGCTATCAAAACTGTTCTAACTCAACTTGACACTGATGAAAGAATAGGGAGATGGATAACTAAAATTTTAGAGTATGATCTCATCATCAAGACTACCAAACTAATAAAAGGTCAAGCCTTGGTCAAACTCCTTGCTAAACCCAATTGCAAGATCGTAGGAATAAATTTTGTTTTTGACATCCCAAGTGAGAAGAGTACACAAGAACCTTCTGGAACCCCTACAAAGGAGAATCCACAAGAACCTTCTGAGAGCCCAACTGAGAAGAATATACAAGAACCTTCTGAAATCCCCACACAGGGGAATCCATAAGAACCTTTTGCATCAGATCAGACAATTTTGATTCACATTAATGAAATTTTTTTATTATCAGATTGGTACTTTGACATTGTGAACTTTCTTAGAGAATTTGAATGCCCAGCTGAATTTAGCAGAAATCAATGTAAAACAATGAAATTGAAAGTTGTTAAGTACTTTATTGTGAATGAAAAATTGCATTGGAAGGATCCTCTTAATATCCTTCTACTTTGCCTAACAGAGAATGAAACAAAAGGGATGATTGATGAATTTCATGCAGGAATTTGTGGAGGCCATTATGCTTGGAGGGCCACAACATACAAGATCCTAAGGGCAGGGTTTTATTGGCCTCCTCTTTTTGCATAGGTAGAAGAATAGGTTAGGCACTATGAACAATGCCAAATGTTTGCTGGAAAATAGAGATTAGTAGCTCTTCCATTGGTTCCAATCTTAGTCCAAGCACCATTCTGCCAATGGGGATTGGATTTCATTGGTGAAATTCATCCTCCATTAAGTAGTCATCACAAATGGATATTGACTGCTACAAACTAGTTTGCCAAGTGGGTAGAAGCCATTCCAGTAAGAAATGCAACTAATATTGTTGTGATCAAGTTCATTGAAGAATATATATTGTCTAGATTTAGATGCCCTCAATAAATAGTGGTAGATAATGCACAAGCATTCAGCAATACTACTATGATTGAGTTATGTCAGAAATATCAGATATTGTTGCATCATTCTACATCATATTATGCATAGGGAAATGGACTGGTAGAGTCCTCAAATAAAAGTTTGATTAAAGTAATAAGGAAAACATTGGAGGATCATAAAAGGAGTTGGGATAGTCATCTTATTTATGCTCTTTGGGCCAACAATATTTCACCCAAAATATCAACTGGTAAATCCCCTTTTCAGCTTGTTTATGCAAAAGAAACAACATTTCCACAAATTTAGATTTTCCTATTTTAAAGTTTTTGCAAGAGTCAAATGAAGATGCTAATGAATTCTCTCGAAGAATAAATCAGATCATAGAATTGAATGAAGATAGAGATGAAGTATTGTACAAGCTTAAGAAATATCGGAGTAAAATGAAAAGTTTGTTTGATAGGAAAGCCAGGGAAAGAGATTTCAAATAAGGTGATTTGGTACTGAGATGGGATGCTAGAAGATAAGACAAAGGCAAGCATGGAAAGTTTGAAAACCTTTGGTTGGGACCTTTTAGTATTGATGAAGTCAAGGGTAATAACACTTTCATTCTGTAGTATTTGGAGGGAGAGTAATCCTCATTGCCTGTCAATGGGAAGTACTTGAAGCACTATATTCAATATTGAGAGGTTTTCATTCATTCACCATTGTATTATACTGGAGAGTTTTATTTTACATGCAGGATGTATTTGTTTCTACAGAGGACCCCATTAGCCTGAGGAAAAGGCACATGGATCAATAAGTTCTCTGCATCCTGCAAGAGGAAGTAGTCTCCAGTTGGAGCCGATGTTGTAACATACTTTATTTTTGATAAGTTAGTTGTTATTTATAAAAGAGGGTATACAAAATATAAAGAAAAAATGAAATATGAAAAATAGAAAAATAAAAAGAGATGAAATAGAACCCCATCAAAAGAAAGTAAAAAAGATTTGAATAAGTGTGCTTGTTTAAAATGCCACTTCATGAAAAATTCCATTTGTAATAATAATGGTCTATATTCATTTTTTTTATGCCACATCCTTTTATTATGATCTGAATTAAACAGAGTAATCTTGCTCAAATCACTTAAATTTTTGTTCTAGTCTAGAGAATAAATACAACCAAACAGTTTAATCTTGGTTGAAAATTAGAAATTATGTTAGATCATGACAAATAAAAGGCCTAATATGCTTAAAATTTTTCCTAAAAACATATAAATTAGGTTAGATTGGAACAAATAAAAGGGATAATATGCTTAAAAATTGACCTAAAAACATATAGATTAGGATTAGAATAGATGATTAGTTAATTAGTGATTGTATTAATTCTTATCATCGTTAATTACCCTGCTTAAGTGGTGATTAATTATTGTAAAGGGTTATATGTAAATGTTTTTAATCAACCTCATATATGACAAAAGCCCTTGTCGGCAAGTGTTAATGGACAAACCAAATCAATGGTTGAAGATTTACCCACCCAGATCAACAGTGGGGAAACGCTCCGCACCCCCCAGTTATGAAACAAGTTAATGGTGAGGGGGGGGGGCGGAGCGGTGCAAAAATAGGTTTCTGCCCATGCAGGCCCCCCACCTATGTGTCTCCCTCTCAACGTTTCATACCCCCTGCTCTAAACTAATTACCACTACTCCCCCCCAGAAATATGATATTCCCTCTCTCATGCCTTTCGCTACCACCTCGACATATTATCCTTCTGCGCCACCTTTATCCAACCTTTCCATGCCACACATCTGCCACTATTTTCATAGCCATTCTTGTTAACTGTTCCCGCTATCCGTTGTCGAATAAATTCCTTAATCGTTCCACTGTAGATGTTTATCTGTTGCTACAATCCTTTCTCATTAAATCATTAATTCG
Source organism: Pinus taeda (assembly GCA_000404065.3). Taxonomy (NCBI): domain Eukaryota; kingdom Viridiplantae; phylum Streptophyta; class Pinopsida; order Pinales; family Pinaceae; genus Pinus; species Pinus taeda. The sequence goes on along the minus strand of APFE030566435.1, from coordinate 19,561 downwards.
CCGATTATCCCGTTATTAACAACTTCTATTGTAACGATACCTTAATTTTCCTTATAAATACTCATTGTTCCCGTTACATTTGATTTTCTTACTGTTCCATTGCTTCAAGATTATTCAATTTTCCTACAAAATTGCTACTGAGCCAAGTAAGTACTCTGAATCATCACTCAACCATCTCTACAGTTTTTTGTCATATTACCATTTCTATCGAAAATTATGGCTCCTAGGAAGAAGCAAAAGTATTCCACTGGTTCTTCTTCAGCACAGGAGAACCCACAAACTTCTGATCCGCCTGACCTGGACCATATCCCATTAGTCGACCAATACTTCAAAATCATAGGTACTGAATGTGAATTTGACATGCTTGAATTGCATAATTGGCTCAGAAAAACATACCTTGATTCAGAGGATGAAATAAAACTCTGGGAATCAAACCTTCCTTTGTACATGTTTCCCCAAGATCAGCCTTTCCCTGATTTGGTTATTTGGTGTCAAAATAAGTATAATCCCTTGCAAAGAACAATAGTGGCTCAGAATGGGGACGTTCTGATAACCATCACAATTGAAGCCATAAACAAAATTATTTTGATAGATGAGAGTAATTCCCTCAGCTTTTTCTCCCCTGCAGCTCTGATTGACCTATATAACAAACTTACATTCCCTCAGAGAGCTCAGATCTTTGAAATTTTTCTTCCTAAAGATGTTGAGCTTCCAAAGAAAAATCCTCCTTACTCAGCATCCATGTTTCTAGAGAGAGCTAAGCAAATTATTTCCCTCATTTCCTGCCTGTTAGGCTACCCATCAGATCAATGGGTAGACCAGGCTATCTTAGGTTATTTTTCTATCATTTCAAAGGAAAACAAGCCTACCTTCATGTATAAATACACTCAGGTTTTGGTTGATGCTATGCATGAGAAGCTTATGAATATCACATCTGAAGGAGTATTCAAATACTCTTCTGTCTTATTTCACATGTTTATTTTTTAGCAGGGAGACAAATTACCCATTGTTTTACACAAGCAGGATGAGTAACAGGAAGATCAATCCGTGATCCATTGAACCTCGTTGATCAGAAAAAACTAAACCCAGTTCAAATTTGCAGATTTCATAGGTTGTTTCATTCACCCAATATCATAAATTTTTAGCAGTCAAAGTGAACCAAAAGTCAGTCCTGAAATCAATAAGATCTTGCACCTTAGTGATCAAGTCAGAACAGGAGACTGGTATCTCTACTAGAACTACATAGAGATGAAAGTATATAGGTTTGAGTTCGCTCCATATAAGCTGCCAAAGTATGTTCCAATGAGAATTTTCTCTTTGGAATATATCAGGAAAATGATGAATATGGATGAGCTACATTTCAACATAGAAAATAAAAAATGACAGTTTGTATGTTGAGGAAATGCAGAAAACGCACAGGTTGAACAAAAGGATTGAAGAATTGCAGAGTCAGTCACTGATGACATAGACCTTGGCCCAAGCCAAGGAAAGCATTTTGTCAAATATAAATCAAGCCAAACTGAAATATGGCCATTCATTCGGATCATTTTTGACTCGTACAAAGAACTCATCAACAAATGTCAAGTAGCCATTGATGAAGCGAAACAATTGCTTAAAGATAAACCAAGTGAGACTACTGATATGATCAGAGTTCTTAATTCAAATATCAGGACAGAGTTGGAGCAGATACAAATTTTAAATAGAATAGAAACGATTTCAGAGATCAATAAGGTTCTCCAAAAGAAGTACTTGATGACACAACTTGAAACAAAATTTCAAGCATTAAGGACCTCTGTTCAAATATTTCACTTTAAGTTTAATTTACTTAATCAGAGAGGATTGCGAGGATTAGTGGCTCCAAATGAGAGGCTTATCGGTTTGGAAGATCATTGCAAAGCAACTGATAAATCAAGTTTTGTAGGCACAAAAGGGAACATTACAGGGAAGCAAGCATTGGAAGCATTAGATTTTAACTTGACCATTAAACATGAGATAAAAATCTTTTTTATAAATAAGCCCACTTTTGAGAAATACACAGAAGTAGATGAAGTTTACAGGAAGTTGGTAAATCTCACCATACCAAGTGAAGAAATATGGGATCACTTCTACGAATCAATTGAGTAAATTTCAACTTCAACCGACAGACATCTAGACAACACTTTTTGGGGACCAATCATCAACATATTCCTAAAGAATAGTGCCACCACTTAGCAGTTTTCAATTTCCTATTAGTTTGTACTATTTTTGTAAGATTTTGTAAGAAATATCTCTAGATGATATTTAGTTGGTATAAATAACTCCTCATTCGATTTATTATGGGTTGAACCCTTGTATGAACATTGAGAACATAATTGTAACCAAGCTAGAGAATTGCAAAAGATAATGAAAGGATTCTGAATTTGCCTACTAAAAAGTTTTGTGTTCCTATAAGTTTTCACATGTGCTTATTTCATTATGTATTACTTCATATATTCAATTATGTATGCAGAGAACTGGGTAACATCATACTGAGTATCAATCAATCTTAAATCCCTTGTGAAGTTATCAATAATAACTAGGGACTAGCTTATAAAACTATTTGTTATTATCAACTCCCCTATATCAATTAATTGTCACACAAATATACATTCGTTTGAATATATTTTGTTCTACAGGAAACATTATTTTCCTGTATTATTTGCTTATAACCAATCAAATATTCTATTTAATATTTAACAAGTTATACCATCACATATTCTGCTATTCATTCACTTTAAATCAATTAACTGTAGCTATAAAAATAGTAGCCCTTTCATCTAGTTCAATAATTGTTAAGGCTTAAGCACATGTTTTAAATAATTCATATTGTTGGTCATCCATAAAATTTAAAACCAACAAAATATTTTAGATGCTTTGGCATGACTAACTGACCTAGAGTCATTTTAGAGGACAACACAACATATGACATACCAATGAGAATTAATGAACATCTAGGCTTAATATACAACACAATTATAAATATGTTTGTTGCCAAATAGTCCAACAACGCACATTGCTTACCAAAACCGACCACCAAAGCCAATCACATTACTTCAACATAGAGGGACCAACCATCAATGTATTGGAACAACACCAAGAGTTTTAACTCACTACTTTATACAATGCCAAACTGTTTGTATTCTTGTTGACCTTTAAATCTTCAAATGATGATTCAATGTTCGAGGAGAGGAGGTGAGGTGAGCATTAGATTTATGAAGCTTAATGGAAAGCTACTCGGTGCATATCAAGCCAAAAAATGCTTTCCAATGACCGATTCATCCACTTAATGTTTACCATTTGAAGCAAAAATGTGTCAGCATTGCAGAGGCTATGTGTTTCATAACAATTGAAGATATGACATATTTTCCTTTTGCCAATGTCGAATATGGCCAAGTTCTTGAGATCTTTCTCAACAATTGATAAAAAAACTGTGTCTGAGATAGAGAATAGATCCCTTGAGATAGATTTAGAAGAACATGAAAAGGTAGAAGACCCTGAAAACTGGAATCCGCCTGCATTAAATACAAAAGAAATTTATCCAGTCCCGATGATGTTCAAATTAACAAAGAGGGCCTACTTTAAAGAAGTTGAACTGAAAGTCGGAATCAAAGGTCCATCTGTACAAATCATAGGTTTAAATTTGTTTTCAGAAGATGAAATTAGAAAATTCAGAAATTGGGCTGCTGAAAAGAAATTTTACTATTTGCACTTTGGAGGAATCAGAATAGGATTAGCCCCATTGTTTCGCCATGGTTTAAACACTCCATGTATAGCAGAACTTTTTGATACAAGGCACAATACATATGATCATGCCCGTATAGGAACCATATAGGGAAACCTTTCCTCAGGATGTCAACATGGAACAATCTACCCTGATTATGCAATCAGTCTGACAGATACTCATCTCAAAGATTGTTGGAAAGCCTTGATTGGAGTCCAAGGTCTATCAATGGTTGATGACAGTGAATATTTGTCTGTAATAGTTCAGACCTCTTTTCAGTTAACAAATACGGTACATCCTAAGTTAAAACAACCAGTGTTGAAGGATTGTGTCACAATAGGAGTAGGCAATGCACAGATTGAAGATGCTCATTATGATAAAGAAGCCTTGCCTAGTGACTGGTACATTCAATATAAGTCTCTGACAACAGATAGTTCAAATAAATTGGTCAAAAGAATGTATCTTTCTGATGATTGTGTTAAAATCATGCCTAACTCATCCAACCAAGGCCAATAGCTCTGCCAGAGAAACATGTGTTACCAGTAGAAAAGGAACCAATCCCTATCAGTGGAAGAAGATCTTTCTATCGTCATATCCCTATACCAGAGGAGCCTAGTTCTTCCACCAACACAACACTGTCTACAAATCAACTGCATATACCAGAAGAGAAGTCGTTTCTTGCTGTCAATAAGATGTTTAGAACATACGTAAATACTTTCCCACCAGTAGAAGAATTTCAGTATGCAAATAGGAGATTTGAGAAAGGAGGAAAATGGCCTCCCAAAACAAAGTTTTGTACTTCTTCATCCAGTTCTAGACAACCACCCACCAGAGTTGATTGTGCCCCATTGCTAGAACATAATTCACAGAATCCGAATGATCTGGACCAAGTATATCAGATAGGAAACTATCTAACCACTTGGATTTCTCTTGCCGAAGATGTTCTAGATGATTTAGGTGTACAAGATGATCTAATAAATGCTAATGTGAAGTTGCTATATGATGAGCAACAGAAAGAAAAGCAAGAAAATGAAGAAACGAGAAGAAGGAGACAAAAGCAAAAGGCCAAAGAAACTCCAAAATTTCATATATATATGTCTACACCCAACTATTGGGATCTAGAGGAAGAAGAAGAGGAAGCAAAAGAAAGAACCTCTGCAGAAGAAGGTACTTCTAAAGGCACTGGAAAGTTAACCAGTGAGTCTAAGACGTTCAGAGTAGATAAACCTTTTGAATCTAAGAAGGAAGTAATGACCTTAGAAAAATCCGCCTCTAAATTCCCATCTTTCATTTTTCCATCTATACATAATCAGAATAAGGCACATATTTTGAAAGAAGTAAATAAATATCCTACAATTGAAGAAGACCTGTATGCAGCGAATACCAGTGGCTATGTTCTAGATTTAGATAATTCTTAAAACCCTGGAGAATCAATCAGAATCTGGATAGGAGCATTATATCAAATGCAGGTTACTACAAAATTGGATAATATATCCATCATGGTCCTAGCAGAAAAAAGAATTACTGGATTAGTCTATGATTGGTGGATGGGACCATCTAAAGAAGAAAGAAGAGCCGTCATGGAAGCTGGTTTGTCTACCTTGGAACTTTTATTGAAAACACAGTCTGTGCCAGAACCAGTAGATGAGAAAAAGCAAATTATAACTGATCTTAGCATAATGGAATTAAAAGATCTAAAATATCTTGATCAATTTAGCAAATATTTCATGGCTAAGGTATTTAAAGCTAATCTCTCTAATGATGTGGCTCAGAAAATTTCATTTATGTCAAAATTACCAGGCAATCTAGGAGACCTCGTAATGAAAGATCTAGATATACAAAGCAAAAGACTAGATCAGATTTATTGGGTTGATCTTCTGTGCAGAGTTATAGAAAAAGTCAAATATTTATGTTGGCAGAAAAAAGCGCACGACATCACACCAAGTTTAGATGTCTGAAAAATAATGCTACCATGGACACCTTTTAAAAAGAAGAAGAAACCGAAAAGGTATGGTAGATTCAAACCCAAGAGAGTCTCTAACCCAAGAAAGCCTTTCAGGAAATATAAATTTTTGAAAAACAGAACAAAACCAGGAACAACAACTGTTGTTTCATATGTAAAAAAGAAAGACATTTTGCAAGAAAGTGTCCCCAGAATTCATCCAGTAAGCTCAAAGCTTGTATAGATATAGAAGAGTTTCAGGATGATTGGTCCGTTGTAGATTCAGATGATGATGTTTCAGATGTATATATTTTAACTGAAATATCAGATGTAGAAGCTGAAGAAGAAGAAAATGTACAGAAAATGAATTTTTGTCCATCATGTTCTGATGATGATTTTTCAGAAGAAAATCATTATAGTGAAGAAGAAAGTGACACGGATTATGAAGTCACAAGTGAGACATCAGACGACTCAGATGATGAATCTGCAAGCACATTTTCTTTATCAGTCAAACAAGGTAAACAACCTGTGTCACAGCTGCCAGAAATAAATGCTATTTGTCCATTTGAAAAGAAAACAATTGTTTCAATAAGTTTTCCACAACCAGAGGTTAAAAGAACAAAAGAAAATGTATTGTTGAAAACGATTGTCAAAACTAATAGCCTAATCTATATCCCGGTCCAAGTCCAAGTCAGAAATGAATGGATTTTTGTAGATGCTTTTGTTGATACCAGAGGATCAAATAATTTGGCTAGACCATCTTTATTCAAATCTCTGTGGAAACCACTAAAAAATATTTTGGTTTCAGAAACCATAGGAGGATCTGTCAGTCTAACACATTATGTAGACAATATTTCTTTAAAAGTTGGAGGGAGTATTGTTAAGATTTCTGCAATCCAACATTTTGATCCCTCAGCTAGTCATATGTTGGGAATGCCATTTTTAAACTCTGCACTTCCAGTTACGATCAACCAAGATAAGCTGGTTATTAATTTGAAAAAGAAAGCTATTTCTGTTCCTAGATTGTTTATTGCAAACTCAGAAGCTAGGTATGAGAATAGCCAGAAAAGAGTAGAAGCCAGAAAGCCAAAAAAGGATTCTGATGATTGGCAGGAAGTCCTGCAATTTTATGAAAAGAGAGCAGAATCATAAACAAAACAATTGGCATGAATTGATCCCAACTGGTCTATAGAACAAGGCGATATCCATCAAAGACTTCTAAAGAGTTGCTCTGAAAACCCACAGCAGTTTTGGGAAACAGGGAGCCCGATGCAAGAAATCATAACCTTGCATTATAATGGAGTCAAAGGTAAGATGATTCCCTGTACCCCATCTGATGAGCAGGAGATAGAGAATCAGATAAAAGAATTACTACAAATGCATCTCATTGAGCCGAGTGAATCTCACTATTCTTTCTCAACCTTTCTTGTGAGGAAGCACTCTGAGATAGTGAGGGGAAAACCAAGGATGGTGATAAATTACAAACCCCTCAATGCCATTACTCAAAGCTTTAATTATCCATTGCCAAGACCTGAGACAATCATGCAGAAAATTCAGCACAGCAAGGTGTTTAATAAGTTTGATATGAATTCAGGATATTATCATATTCAGATCTAGCCAGAAGACCGGCATAAAATCGCTTTCATTTGTCCAGCCAGATTTTACCAGTGGAAGGTTGTACCTTTCGGTTTGAAAAACGCCCCAACATTCTTCCAGCGAAGAATGGTTTATATTTTTGCTAAATATGATTTCATTGTAACATACATAGATGATATCCTTATTCATAGTCCAGATGTACAAACTCATCTAGAGCATTTAGAAATTTTCTTGAAAGAAGTTCAGCAGCATGGAATAGTTCTGTCAGAAAGAAAAATGTATTTATTTCAAGATAATGTTGATTTTCTGGGAATTAATGTTGTCAATGGTGCAATCCAAATGCAACCTCATGTTTTAATGAAATTGACACAATTTCCTAATGAATTGAAGGACACCAAGACAATTCAGAGATTTTTGGGAGTTTTGAATTATCTTCACAAGTATGTTCCAAATTGGATAGAGAAGACAGTACCGATCAGAAGACATCTCAAACAGGGATGGTCTTAGGAAGAGACAGAAGCTGTTATACGATTAAAAGAAGAATTTCAACACCTGCTAAAGCTTCAGCCACCATGTGATGGTTTAATCATTCTTCAGACTGATGCTTCTTTAGAATTTTGGGCAGTTGTTCTATTGGAACAAAGAAAAAACAGTGAAGGTAAAATTGAAGAAAACCTTTGTGCATATGCTTCTGGTGAGTTCACTCCAAGCTAGAAGAATTACTTCATAGCTGAAAAAGAAACATTGGCTATATTCAATGGGATACAACGATTTGAGGTATATCTCACTCCCGTAAAGTTTTTAATCAGAACAGATTCCAGAAATTTCAAATATTTTCTATCTACCAAAATTTCAAGACAAATTTCTAAAGGAAGAATCCTAGCTTGGCAGATCTGGTTCCAACAATTTGAATTTGACGTTGAGTGGATCCCAGGAAATTCCAATTTTTTTAAAGACTCATTAACTAGAGACATGAATAAAGCATTCATAACTTGTACAGGTTCATATTTTGATATCCCGGGCAAAAGTTCAAAAGATGAAAATTTTGCCACGTTTGTAAATAGATTCAGAATTTTTGAAAGTCATGCAGTTCATATTGCAGAAGAGATTAAAAAGGTGGTAGGAATGAGGTTGAAAAGAAATACTTGGATCAAAAAGTGCCAAGCATGGCAGTTCAAGAATATAGGTGCCTCTCTAGGCCAGGATGATACATTGGTAAAAGTATTTCCTTTACCAAACATGAAGGTGAAACTCTTTTTCAGGATTTTATCTGATTTATGGTCTAGTGTATACACTGATGAAATGATCTGGACACTTAAAGTTTTAAATTATTATCATATCATTGGAGGAATTGATTTTGCTTTAAGTATTTTTACAGGAGCCAAATTAATGGATCTCGAACAAATTCCTATCAAAAAGGAAGTTGAAAAGTTCATGTTGTCTCTAAAGATTCCTGATATATTTGAAGAATTGGAAGCCTCTTTCTTGCAGAGATATGATGAAAATATGCAGTCAACGACACTTTCCCTCAGTACGAGATATTTGAAGAATTTGCTGATTGGGAAATCAAAGGAGGTGTATGCAGAAAAAAGCCATCGACTCGATTATCTCAATGCATTCAAAGGACATTGCAATATCTCAGAACCTTCTCATATCCTTGGGATTTTCACAGTTTAAGATTGAGAGAAAGCATTGATCCTAATCCTTTCGCACAGGTATTCAGCCATGAAAGAATCAGAGAGATAGAAACCAGCAACAATCAAGAGATGATTAAGTAGCACGCTGATTGGTTTCATGAATTCGGCAACTTAAAGTTGATAGAAAATCTCCAAATTCTAAATAAAATGAATGACTTACAAGGAGAACCTAAACCTTTAAAATTTGTAATTAATCAAAAAGATTTAGTTACCATAATCACAAGATCTCCTAATTGGAATAATAATGTCATTCATATCATTAGTCTTATGATCTCAAAGAGAATCTGCACTTAAATCATTTTTAAGAAAGGATGGCAGCATAAAGACTTTATGAGTGATACTTGCAGATCATGGATTCAACATGCCATAGGAGGGTCCACAAACATGTTTCAAATATTTAAGTGGGAATTATTAGATGGCATCGAGCTAGCGGTCCAAAGATCACCCGCTGTAAGACATGCCTATAAAGATTCTTTCCTAGACATAGAGATAAGTTCTTTACCTTTTTTAAATAAGTGGGAAAAACAAGAAGCCATGTACACACCCCAGCAACTGGGCCTCCACAAGACAAATATGAGCTTTGGTGAATTCAAACTTACTTCTATTCAAAGTCGAAGCTTTCTAAACAGCAGATCTGGGGCAAGCAACTATCCTCAACTGATCATGCGCGAGCAACACTTGTGACTTCATAATTCATGTTACAATAGGAGTAGGCAATGCATAGATTGAAGGTGTTCATTATGATAAAGAAGCCTTGCCTAGTGACTAGTACATTCAATATAAGTCTCTGGCAGCAGATAGTTCAAATAAATTGGTCAAAAGAATGTATCTTTCTGATGATTGTGTTAAAATCATGCCTAACTCATCCACAATACCAAGGCCAATAGCTCTGCCAGAGAAACATGTGTTACCAGCAGAAAAGGAACCAATCCATGTCAGTGGAAGAAGATCTTTCTATCGTCATATCCCTATACCAGAGGAGCCTAGTTCTTCCACCAACACAACACTGTCTACGAATCAGTTGTATATATCAGAAGAGAAGTTGTTTCTTGTTGTCAATAAGATGTTTAGAACATATGTAAATACTTTCCCCAGTAGAAGAATTTTAGTATGCAAATAGGAGATTTGTGAAAGGAGGAAAATGGCCTCCCAAAACAAAGTTTTGTACTTCTTCATCCAGTTCTAGACAGCCACCCACCAGAGCTGATTGTGCCCCATTGCTAGAACATAATTCACAGAATCTGAATGATCTGGACCAAGTATATCAGATAGGAAACTATCTAACCACTTGGTGTTCTCATGCCGAAGATGTTCTAGATGATTTAGGTGTACAAGCTGATCTAATAAATGCCAATCTAAAGTTGCTATATGATGAGCAACAAAAAGAAAAGGAAGAAAGGAGAAGAAGGAGACAGAAGAAAAAGGCCAAAGAAACTCCAAATTTTCATATAGACATGTCTGCACCCAACTATTGGGATCTAGAGGAAGAAGAAGAGGAAGCAAAAGAAAGAACCTCTGCAGAAGAAGGTACTTCTAAAGACACTGGAAAGTTAACCAGTGAGTCTAAGACTTTCAGAGCAGATAAACCTTTTGAATTAAGAAGGAAGTAATGACCTTAGAAAAAGCTGCCTCTAAATTCCCATCTTTCATTTTTCCATCTATACATAATCAGAATAAGGCGCATATTTTGAAAGAAGTAAATAAATATCCTACAATTGAAGAAGACCTGTATGCAGCGAATACCAGTGGCTATGTTCTAGATTTAGATAATTCTTAAAACCCTGGAGAATCAATCAGAATCTGGATAGGAGCATTATATCAAATGCAGGTTACTACAAAATTGGATAATATATCCATCATGGTCCTAGCAGAAAAAAGAATGACTGGAATAGTCTATGATTGGTGGATGGGACCATCTGAAGAAGAAAGAAGAGCCATCATGGAAGATGGTTTGTCTACCTTGGAACTGTTATTGAAAACACAGTTCGTGCCAGAACCAGTAGATGAGAAAAAGCAAATCATAACTGATCTTAGCAGAATGGAATTAAAAGATCTAAAATATCTTGATCAATTTAGCAAAGATTTCATGGCTAAGGTATTTAAAGCTAATCTCTCTAATGATGTGGCTCAGAAAATTTCATTTATCTCAAAATTACCAGGCAATCTAGGAGACCTCGTAATGAAAGATCTAGATATACAAAGCAAAAGACTAGATCATATTTATTGGGTTAATCTTCTGTTCAGAGTTACAGAAAAAGTCAAATATTTATGTTGGCAGAAAAAAGCGCACGACATCACACCAAGTTCAGATGTTTGCAAAATAATGCTACCACGGACACCTTTTAAAAAGAAGAAGAAAACGAAAAAGTATGGTAGATCCAAACCCAAGAGAGTCTCTAACCCAAGAAAGCCTTTCAGGAAATATAAATTTTTGAAAAAAAGAACAAAACCCAGGAACAACAACTGTTGTTTCATATGTAAAAAAGAAGGACATTTTGCAAGAAAGTGTCCCCAGAATTCATCCAGTAAGCTCAAAGCTTGTATAGACATAGAAGAGTTTCAGGATGATTGGTCCGTTGTAGATTCAGATGATGATGTTTCAGATGTATATATTTTAACTGAAATATCAGATGTAGAAGCTGAAGAAGAAGAAAATGTACAGAAAATGAATTTTTTTTCCGTCATGTTCTGATGATGATTTTTCAGAAGAAAATCATTATAGTGAAGAAGAAAGTGACACGGATTATGAAGTCACAAGTGTTGCCCGTGCATGATCGGTTGAGGATAGTTGCTTGCCCCAGATCTGTTGTTAGAAAGCTTCGACTTTGAATAGAAGTAAGTTTGAATTCACCAAAGCTCGTCTTTATCTTGTGGAGGCCCGGTTGCTGGGGTGTGTACATGGCTTCCTATTTTTCCCACTTGTTTAAAAAAGGTAAAACACTTGTCTCTATGTCTAGGAAAGAATCTTTATAGGCATGTCTTACAGCGGGTGATCTTTGGACTGCCAGCTCGATGCCATCTAATAATTCCGACTTAAATATCTGAAACATGTTTGTGGACCCTTATATGGCATGTTGAATCCATGATTTGCAATTATCACTCATAAAGTCTTTATGTTTCCATCCTTGCTAAAAAATTATTGAAGTGTAGATTCTCTTTGAGATCATTAGACTAACAATATGAATGACATTATTATTCCAATTAGGAGATCTTGTGATTATGGTAACTAAAGATTTTTGATTAATTACAAATTTTAAGGCTTTAGGTTCTCCTTGTAAGTCATTCATTTTATTTAGGATCTGGAGTTTGTCTATCAACTTTAAGTTGCCGAATTCATGAAACCAATCAGCATGCTGCTTGATCATCTCTTGATTGTTGCTTGTTTCTATCTCTCTGATTCTTTCATGGCTGAATACCTGTGTGAAAGGATTAGGATCAATGCTTTCTCTCAACCTTAAACTGTGAAAATCCCAAGGATATGAGAAGGTTCTGAGATACTGCAATGTCCTTTGAATGCATTGAGATACTCGAGTCGATGGCTTTTTTCTCCATACACCTCCTTTGATTTCCTAATCAGCGAATTCTTCAAATATCTCATATTGAGGGAAAGTGTCGCTGACTGCATAATTTTCATCCTATCTCTGCAAGAAAGAGGCTTCCAATTCTTCAAATATATTAGGAATATTTAGAGACAACATGAACTTTTCAACTTCCGTTTTGATAGGAATTTCTTCGAGGTCCATTAATTTGGCTCCTGTAAAAATACTTAAAGCAAAATCAATTCCTCCAATGATCTGATAATAATTTAAAACTTTTAAGTGTCCAAATCATTTCATCAGTGTATATCCTAGACCATAAATCAGATAAACTCTTGAAAAAGAGTTTCACGTTCATGTTTGGCAAAGGAAATACTTTTACCAATGTATCATCTAGGCCTAGAGAGGCACCTATATTCTTGGACTGCCATGCTTGGCTCTTTTTGATCCAATTATTTCTTTTCAACCTCATTCCTACCACATTTTTAATCTCTTCTGCAATATGAACTGCATGACTTTCAAAAATTCTGAATCTATCTACAAACGTGGCAAAATTGTAAAATTTTGAACTTTTGCCTAGGATATCAAAATATGAACCTGTACAAGTTATGAATGCTTTATTCAGGTCTCTGGTTAATGAGTCTGTCAAAAAATTGGAATTTCCTGGGATCCACTCAACGTCAAATTCAAATTGTTGGAACCAAATCTGCCAAGCTAGGATTCTTCCTTTAGCAATTTGTCTTGAAATTTTGGCAGATAGAAAATATTTGAAATTTCTGGATTCTATTCTGATTAAAAACTTTACGGGAGTGAGATATACCTGAAATCGTTGCATCCCGTTGAATATAGCCAATGTTTCTTTTTCGGCTATGAAGTAATTCTTCTAGCTTGGAGTGAACTCACCAGAAGCATATGCACAAAGGTTTTCTTCAGTTTTACCTTCATTGTTTTTTCTTTGTTCCAATAGAACAGCTGCCCAAAATTCTAAAGAAGCATCAGTCTGAAGAATGAGTAAACCATCACCTGGTGGCTGACGCTTTGGCAGGTGTTGACATTCTTCTTTTAATCGTATAACATATTCTGTTGCTTCCTGAGACCATCCTTGTTTGAGATGTCTTCTGATCGGTGTTGTCTTTTCTGTCAAATTTGGAACATACTTGTGAAGATAATACAAAACTCCCAAAAATCTCTGAATTGTCTTGGTGTCCTTCAATTCATCGGGAAATTGTGTCAATTTCGTTAAAACATGAGGTTGCATTTGGATTGCACCATTGACAACATTAATTCCCAGAAAATCAACATTATCTTGAAATAAAGACATTTTTCTTTCTGACAAAACTATTCCATGCTGCTAAACTTCTTTCAAGAAAATTTCTAAATGTTGTATATGAGTATGTGCATCTGGACTATGAATAAGGATATCATCTATGTATGTTACAATGAAATCATATTTAGCAAAAATATAATCCATTCTTCGTTGGAAGAATGTTGGGGCGTTTTTCAAACCGAAAGGTACAACCTTCCACTGGTAAAACCGGTTGGACAAATGAAAGCGATTTTATGCCGGTCTTCTGGCTGGATCTAAATATGATAATATCCTGACTTCATATCAAACTTACTAAACACCTTGCTGTGCTGAATTTTCTGCATGATTGTCTCAGGTCTTGGCAATGGATAATTAAAGCTCTAAGTAATGGCATTGAGGGGTTTGTAATTTATCACCATCCTTGGTTTTCCCCTCACTATCTCAGAGTGATTCCTCACAAGAAAGGTTGAGCAAGAATAGTGAGATTCACTCGGCTCAATGAGCTGCATTTGTAGGAATTCTTTTATCTGATTCTTTATCTCCTGCTCATCGGATGGGGTATAAGGAATCATCTTACCTTTGACTCCATTATCATGCAAGGTTATGATTTCTTGCATCAGGCTCTCTGTTTCCCAAAACTGTTGTGGGTTATCAGAGCAACTCTTCAGAAGTCTTTGATGGATATCACCTTGTTCTGTAGACCAGTTGGGATCAATTCATGCCAATTGTTTTGTTTTTTATTCTGCTCCCTTTTCTAGCTATTCTCATACCTAGCTTCTGATTTTGCAATAAACAATCTCGGAACAGAAATAGCTCTCTTTTTCAAATTAATAACCAGCTTATCTTGGTTGATCGTAACTGGAAGCACAGAGTTTAAAAATGGCATTCCCAACATAAGACTAGTTGAGGGATCAAAATGTTGGATTGCAGAAATCTTAACAATACTCCCTCCAACTTTTAAAGAAATATTGTCTACATAATGTGTTAGACTGACAGATCCTCCTATGGTTTCTGAAACCAAAATTTTTTTTAGTGGTTTCCACAGAGATTTGAATAAAGATGGTCTAGCCAAATTATTTGATCCTCCGGTATTAACAAAAGAATCTACAGAAATCCATTCATTTCTAACTTGGACTTGGACCGAGATATAGATTAGGCTATTAGTTTTGACAATCTTTTTCAACAATACATAAAAGTTTGTTTTATGTTATTATTATTGTTCCTTTGCATTATAATACTGATATAACCCTAAAGTATTTTTACCTTGTTTCTTATATTACCTAGTATTATTAAAGTATATATATA
>APFE030566434.1:66502-102303 GCA_000404065.3 Pinus taeda | reverse complement strand
AACTACTCAAGCGTTGAAGGCAACACTTTTTTGAAGGAGAGGGGCATGTTGGGTCCCTATAATACTAGTGATTACCCCATTACTATTGTAGTTGTACCCCTTATTAATATTGTTGTGCCCCTATTGTCCCCATATTGTTATTACTGTGCCCCATAGAATCCCTCTATTGTTATTTTTGTGCCTTTATATTATTATTATTAGGTCGGCTTGGTTATATTGTGACCCCATAGACTCCTATATATAGAAAGGAGGTTTTGTCATTTGTTTCATCCAAGAATTGTTCATTTATGTAATGTAAATGAGGTTTCCCCGTCGAAGAGGCTGAATTCTAAGGTGTTGATCTATCTTTTCTATCTTTTTGTGAGCTAGTTTCATAACAGACATCAAGTTGTTTATAGACAAGGACATCAAGATATGACAGCAACAGCATCACAGTGAGAAGCATCATGAACAGTAGCTGAAGGTAGCATACTAAATGCAACAAATGCAAGAGGAGGGTTATTGACAACACAGAGGCGGAACAAAGTTGTGAGCTCAAGAAGATCCACTGGTGAAGAAAGCAACTTTGGAGACTCAGGCCATGAGGTGACAGCGTGACATGAATATCGCGTGAAGATAGAGAATGGAACAAAGAAGGAGTTGCATGTGCTAAAGCAGCAACTCAAGGAAGAGCATGAAGTTTCACAGACAAGTGAATGAGTTGCAGTAGGAACAGGAACAACAAGGGGTGCGACATGCACTTATGGATGAAACTGTGCCAGTACAAGCTAAAGATCTATCCCAGCAGCTGGCACAGAGCAGACATGTTGAGCAGTGTTGTTGATCAAATGCAAGGGATTCAGCAACATGCATGTCATTGTGTGCACACATGCGATCCAACCCATTCAACACACTCTCCAAGGTGAAGACAAGAAGAAACTCCAGCTGGAGTTCAACATGTACTTCAGCAAGTTGATGCGCATGACCACCAGCACACACTTGAAGATCACCATGAACACTATGCATCAATGTGTTTCCAGTTTAGCCGCACCCAAGAAGACCATGCACATGTTAGCAGATGAGTTGGATGAAGGAGACATACCAATGCACCGGATGCAATCAAGGCAAGAGTTCGCTTCAACAATATGTCACCATGGGGTGCGTGCACACCATCACAAACGACCAAGCTTGACATCATCTCACCACCTTCACCATCACAAGCATGTCAAAGATTTGGTCCCACTACAACGGACCGAGTGTCAATGATGCCTTGCATGGCTTTCTCAAGCCATTTCGTCTCACATGAGCACATGTGCATTGTAATGTAATGTCATTTCAGGTAGAAGTTCAAGTGCTAATAGTTGGATGTAACAGACATAAAGTAGAAGAGTCATGAAGGTAGATAAATTGTCACAAAGGGGAATGTCAAGGGTCACCCCACCCTTTGCTATAAATAGAACCTCATAACTCATTATATAGGCTTTTGGTCACTCAAGCTTCCGATAAGACTATCTTGGGGAGATCTTGGACAGTATTGTAGTGCACCTTGGCTTCTCCACTGCACGAAGCTAGAACATCTCTTTGGAGGAGCAAGCGGATGTGGCTGTAACTTTCCACTATTGGAGCTAGTGGTTGGACATGAATGTATTGTATGAATGTAACTTACACATCTTTATATAATAAGAGCCAGCATGTTTCATGCATATGTTGTATTGTTTTCCAGCTATCTTGTTTACTCTAAATGGCATATGTATTTTATTTCTTATACATGCATGTATGGCCTATTTTGTATGACTGTGTATGAATCTTTCTAAAATGTGTTGTTGGTTTAACCATCACTTTGAATTTCCAGCTAACTTGCTTTCCAGCTTGTTATGTATCTTCGTTCGTGTGTTCCCTTCCCATCCGAATACTATTACAGTTTTCCAAGGGGCACACTCATCTCAACCCACATGTGTTAGAACCTATCTTGGACCTTCCTTGACTCACTATAGTTTTCACACCCTTGCTACCAATAGAGTTATCTTACTTGCCTCTATGCGAAATCGTGGTCAAGGCATTACCAAATGACCCACTGTTGGGACTCCTGCACCAAAAGGTCTGAGGTCTAATTGGGACTTCTTACCAGGGAGACCCCCTTGACATGTTAGTGGGTCCACCACCATCAACATTTATAGCACTAGAAGGAGGAAAAAATGAAAATTGATATCCTCTCATCTAGGTTTGAACCTTGCATATCTTTCATGGATTCTTACACTCTTCTCCCTCCACGATGTTTTTCAAATCATGAATATATCACCATCACAAGAGAGTTTTTCGATCTCTTGTCCACTTACACGTATGATGGTGAAGGTGAAGTGGCCTGACCTAAGTACTTACATGACTTTATTTCCATGCTTCATGAGGAAGATGGGTGTTTGACGAACAAGCCAGCTTGATGCTTGCATACACACTTTGCAAATCTCCACTTCAATGGTTGTGCAGTCTATTCATTGATAGCGTGCACTCACTTGAGAACTTATGTGATCTCATTGAAGACACTTTCTATCATTTTGATCCAGACCATCTTGACCAAAAATTGCTACAACAACAGAAGGCTCCGCATGAATCGATTATGGATTTTTGGCAACACTTCCATGACTTGTAGTTTCAAGCTCTGAGGAGCCAGATGAAATTTTCCTATCTTTGGGACCGGTTTGAGTATTGCCTCAATAAATTTGCATGTCCCAAGAATAATTTTGAAATCAAGCCTCACTCAACATTATTCAATGAGGGCGCTGCACAATCTCATTCATATGTGGTCACTATCTTGATTGATTGTCCACCATCCCCTCATCCAACAGCTCCACCACTGCCAAGTGATGTTGAGGATCATGCTCACACACATGTTCATCTTTCACACCCTCCTAACATCACTTCACTTAATTTTCACGTATATTTGGTTGTGAGTCCATCGAGTTGTCATATGCATCTTTTTCCACGACCTTCGTCTTCGCACTCAGGTGTTCCTCTGAATGATACTGTCTTGTGTTCTTCCATTCCACTCTACACTTGTTGTGAATGAGGAACAAGCCACTGAAAGATTTTGTGTTGCACAACCAACATGCGTTGTCATTCTTGAAGAGTATGAGTGGGAGCTTGAGCATCAACACTTGGCGAAGGATGACTCCCTTTCATCTAATTCCCCTTCATTCTTTCCTAACATGTTCGATGAACCTGCCATCTATGATTTTTCATGTGTATCTTCATCCATGGATGCACCCATTGTTGATCACTCGCATGACTCACCAGATGTTGTTCCATCATTTGACAACAGAGAGCATAAGTTATCCATTGAAAATCCACTTGATCTTTCATCTGTCTTTTCTGGAAACATAGAGGATGAGTTTGTTCGCTTTTCATCTACCCCTTTGCTTCATTCATCTTATCATGAGGATGCCAATGAAATCATTGATTTTTCTGATTGTGGCTGTCGTGATCCATTTACTCTCATATTTTATCACAATCATGACTCTATCATAATTGATCTTTCGAAGCCACCGGTTTATGATGATATATCCGATGATGAAGTTGAAACACCCAAGACTATCGAGGCACTTTAGCCCAAGATGATGGTTATGTCAGGTCCTTGCTCTCGTGGGGTTAGTCTCACTTCTGATCATGAAACTATTCAATCACCCAAGGCTCCTCATCACTCATCTGTATGCATTGAAGATCCATCTCACACACAAATCATACTCCCTCCACTCGAACTGCAAGATCCCATCACTCATGCATTGGAGGAATCTTACATTGCAAGCACTTATGCACGACACAAGTTATCATTGTTTCTTTCATTTTCTTGCATGTCACAGTCAAGAATGTGCTTATGCTTCAAAGTTGCACGCAGTGTATCACAGCTTCATGATAAGTCCACGGACTGCTCATTAAGCACCTATACTCACTTATGTCCTACGGGAACTTTGAAACACGAAGTGTGGTTGTCTTCATTGTTATATCTTTCTTGCTTGTTGGTTCGCACAACTGGGTTGCTCACAGACCAAGCCTTCACCAACATGGGTAAACCAATGCGATGGTGGCTGCATTGGAAATATCACTTCATGTGATCAAGCCCATGCATCATTAGTCTAGGAGTCGAAGTTGTGTTTTCTTTCAGTTGTTTGCTTGCATGATTGTTTGCTTACTCGCTTTGTTTATTTGTTTGTTTGCTTGCTTGCTTGCATGTTTGCTTACTTTCTTTTCTTCCACTTTTGTTTCTACTCTTGCTTTTCTTTGTTGTTTGTTAATTCGCTTGTTTCATTCTTAGGATAGTTTCACATGAAATCATGTTGGACACTTGAAGTGAGCTAGGTAAAGTACAAGAGGGCTTGTATAGCTATCACTACTTGGTTATATGTCATCCTACCTCTGTATGAAGAACTTGTTACTTTCAGCCCATGATATGTCGAAGAAAATACGTACTGGTCGAAGTGAACCTTGGTGAAAACACAATGCTTGCACGCTAACTAGTGTCACCTACTCTAGTCGGTTTTTTTTAGGTTAACCCTTGTCAGCTCAGTCAAGTAGAGCAGGTGAGGGGGAAAACCTTAATAGGAATGTCAGAAATATAATAAATTACTTCTCTGCTGGAATAACCTCTTCTTCTCTCAATAATTCAGGATCCATCTTCGTCCTCTAAAATGAATAAGTGTTATGCACAGTTGAAAAAATGAAAAATGAAAAAAATGAAGAGTGAGAAAATGAAAAATGAAAAATGAATAAGGTGAAAGAAGAGAAAGGATTCCTACATATAGAGGTGATGCAAGTAACTCTGTTGGGGTACTGACCCGGATCGCTGGTAGTAGATCCATGCTTGTGTTCCTATGTGACTCCATCGGAGTACTATACAGGCTTGCTGGTATCGGAACAACACCAGAGATGAAACTAAGACTCTAACAATTATACTGCTTGTGCACCAATATACCCATCAACCCCAATCGAAAAAACTATGTTGAATTGGCTTGGAATGTGTTTCAATCGACCAAGTGTAGAAATTTCACCTGTAGAACAAATCGATATATGCAATGTCCTAAAGCATAATACTTGTTCTACTTCTACAAAACATTAAGCGGAAGCATAATCGAATTCATGAGAAACATCAAGTAGAAACATGCATAACTGATCAAGAGAAATAATCACTCATAACACAAGATATATCCAGGGGAAAGCACCAGCATGAAACCCCAACCATGTATTATCAATCAAGTGGAAATCCTCTTCACAATACAAAAAGAATTAGCTCTCAAGCTATCCAGTTCTCAATGAACTATGAAGATACGAAGATATTTCTCATGAACCACCCAAGCCCTATTTATATAGGCTTTCCTTATGGTCCTTACATAGTTTGCTTAGGAAATAATAGCAAAATAATATGCTATTAGTTCCAACATACCAAAAACAACCAATGGTCCAACTACGTATTCCTTGAGAACACTAGTTCCTCAACCATGCAAAAAATACTTACTAGAAATAGTTAAGCATCTGATAGTACACTGTCCCACCTCTGATCTCAACTGAGTCTCTGACAGAACTGACATGCAACAGTTATCCATGAGTGAATCCTTAGTTATCTAAAATAATAGTTGTCACATGCATGCAAGCATTAACAAACTATATTTTATTATTTCAACAACTTGTTAAAATAATCTAATTAGACTTGACTAGTTAGAACTAAGTCAACTGATTCTCTCATTATAGAACTGAACCTTATCTCCTTTAATCAAGGGATAAATTCCTAAACCAAGGGAGAAAATAATTGCATGATCTCACAAAGACTTCAAGTTTAATTTTCCATAATTAATTAACTCATGGAGATTAATTAATTAATATTTTAAACTGCTGTTAAGACCAAAATTAATTTTACTTCCTATAGATAGACTAGGGACTGTTATAAATAGGAAGGGACCCAGAAATGCTATTTTTAGAACTTTCTATTTTTAGCAATTTCACCTCTCACCCAATGTGGCCAATGACCTCACTGGCCAAACTGCTATTTTTAGACATGCCATTTTTACACATTCTAAATTTAACATTTCTTGTTGCACATTTTTCAACACCAAGATCTTGGCAGATGCCACATTACAATAAAGCTAGTGAGAAACCAAGATGAGCTGAGAACTGAACAATACTTCTGGAGGTGTTAGACTTGATTTTCACGAACAAGGTCCATTCAGAGAGTTGGAGTTCTACCAGTGTGTCGCCAAGTGTTGTAGCAACTACAACCACCCTCCAAAATTTTTCCTTAGCTTCATTTTAGAGCCTCCTTACCAAATTTTCACAACATCTTGTCTTGCTTCATCAAGTTCACAAGTTTCAGTGTTTTTCTTGCATAAATGCAGCCTCTCGATCACAGCTCATTGCATTCCCCTCACAGGTTGATCACCCAAACTTGGTCTAGTTGCAAGCTTAGAAGCTCCCCCAAGAAATTGTGCACTTTTGGAGGGAAACCATCCTTCCCTCTAGAAATTGAGCAATCCTGACTGGCAACCTACTGGGCTCCAGAATTGAGCAATTCTGGCAGTGAACACCCACAGTGAAAATTGCGCAAATTTCCCCAATAGGACTGCTCAGCCTAGAATTTGCACAAATATGGGCAGCATTTAGCTGCTTTGCCCAGAAATTACGCAAATATCCTAGGCATCTAGCCTAGCTCCCAACCAGAAATGTGCATTTTCTCCCAGTAGTTGAGTAGCCTCTTGCATGTGCGACTGAGTTGACTAGTTCCCTCCGGGACTGAGCAAAAAAAACTTGCATCCATGAGCTGCTTCTCCAAAGGAAACATGCAAAGGCATCCCTTGTTTCAGGGATCTATTTTTGGCAGTTAGAGGTTACATGCAAGGATCATTTCATAAACCTCCCACCAAGTGTTGCTTTCCCTAGATTTGTGGCATGCACGTCACAACCTCGATTTTATCAAAACTCGTCAACTAGACATTGTAGAGTTCATTCCTCACATCAACCTTGCAGCTATGACATCCCACATCGCATCTAGGAGCTATTGGCACATTCAGCTCAGTTGTTTTGGGGTAAGCCCACTTTCCATGCCTTGTGTTGCATTTCATGTGCTTTTTGTGTTTCGCTTCATATGAATGATGTCTGCTTGATTTCAGTGAATGATTGTTTTCGTTTTGATACATATTAGCTTGTGCTAGCACCATTTCAGTTTTCGTTGTTATCTCATTGTTGTCGCATGCATGAAACTGTTTTTCATGAACAGTCATCGATTCAGTGACTCACCTCACCCACATGCATGTTTTTCATTTTTTCTGAATCTTTCATTCACCATTTTCATGCATGATCATTCACTTATGCTTACACTCAGTATCACCATGCATTTGCATTCACATTCGCTTTCAGTTGCCCGTCGACGAGTATAGGCAGCCTTGGCCCAGACTTTGCCTCACCAAGAGCCTCACCGAGACAACATTGCGCAATCCTGAGAGGGAAGGCTCTTCTTTCCTCCCTAGAAATGTGCATTTCTACCTAGCAGTTGTTCCTTAGGCCTGCTTTGTGCAATCTTGAGGGACAGTGACTACTGGACCAGAAAATTGCGCAATGCAGTCACTAAGCCTGCAGTCATTGTCAGCTAAAATTGTGCATTGCGTAATTTTAGTAGTCATCAGTCAGGATGGATTGTGCATTGCACAATTCTAATAGCCAGTCAACCTCCTAATAGCAAGGACTGTGCCCTTGCATAGTCCTGGTAGTCAGTCTCCCAACCTCTCGGTGAAAATTGTGCAACTTCATGATCAGTCACACAAGTATGTTGCAAGTCAGTGCTCAAGTTCATTTTGGTTTTCAACTAATAGGTTTCTTTCCATGAGTGTTTCCATGTCTCCAGGTATCACAAGTGTTCATCTGCCTCTCAGCAACATAGGTACAATGGTTTCTAGGAGAGTAGAGATGAAGACACCATTCAATGCACACATGGGGATGTAGTCGGTCAAGTGTCTATGGACTTGCCTACCCACGAAGACATCAAGTTGTTCATAGAAAAGGACATCAAGATATGATGGCAGTAGCATCACAGCAAGCAACATCATGAACAGTAATTGAACGCAACATACCGAATGCAACGAATGCAAAAGGAGGTTTGTTGACAACATGGAGGCAGAACAAAGTTGTGAGATCAAGCAAATCCATTGGTGAAGAAAGAAACTTTGGAGATTCTAGCCATGAGGTGACATAGTGACATGAAGATCACGCAAAGACAGAGAATGGAACAAAGAAGGAGTTGCATGTGCTGAAGCAGAAACTTGAGGAAGAGCATGAAGCTGCACAGACAAGAAAATGAGTTACAGCAAGAACAGGAACAACAAGGGGTGCTACATGCACTCATGGATGAAACTGCACTCGTACAAGTTACAGATCCATCCCAGTAGCTGACACAGATCATACATGGTGAGCAGTGTTGTTGATCGCATGCAAGGGATTCAGCAACATGCATGTCATTATGCAGATGCATGTGATCCAACCCATTCATCACACTCACCAAGGCGAATACAAGAAGCAAGTCCAACTGGAGTTGAACATGTACTTCAGCAAGTTGATGCACATGACCACTAGCACACACTTGAATATTAGCACGGACACTACGCATTAGTGTGTTTCTGTTTCAGCCACACCCAAGAAGACTATGCACATGTTAGCAGCCAAGTTGGATGAAGGAGCCATACCAATGCACCAGATGCAACGGAGGCAAGAGTTCACTTCAACACGATTTCACCATGGGGTGTGTGCACACCATCACAGATGACCAAGCTTGGCATCAACTCACAACCTTCACCATCACACACATGTCAAAGAGTTGGTCTCACCACAATGGACTGAGTTTCAGTGATGTCTTGCATGGCTTTCTCAAGCCATTTCATCTCACATGAGCACATGTGAATTGTATTTTAACGTCATGTCAAGTGGAAGTTCAAGTGTCAATAGTTGGATGTAACAGTCATAGAGTAGATGAAGAGTCATGAGGGTAGATGAATTTTTACAAAGGGGAATTTCAAGGGTCACCCCACCCTTTTCTATAAATAGAACCTCATAACTCATTATATAGGCTTTTTGTCAGTCAAGCTTCCGAGAAGACTATCTTAGAGAGAGCTTGGACAGTATTGTAATGCGCCTTGGCTTCTCCACAGCATAGAGCTAGTACATCTCTTTGGAGGAGCAGGCAGATGTGGTTGTAACGTTCCACTATTGGAGCTAATGGTTGGACATTGATTTATTGTATGACTGGAACTTACACTTCTTTATATAATAAGAGCCAACATGTTTCATGCATATGTTGTATTTTATTCCAATTATCTTGTTTACTCTAAATGGCATATGTATTTGCTTTCTTACGCATGCATGTATGGACTATTTTGTATGAGTATTTATGAATCTTTCTTAAATGTGTTGTTGGTTTAACCATCACTTTGGATTGCCAGCTAACTTTCTTTCGAACTTGTGATGTATCTTCCCTTATGTGTTCCCTTCCCATCTAAGTACTACTACAGGTTTCCAAGGGGCACACTCATCTCAAACCACATGTGTTAGAACCTCTCATGCACCTTCCTTGACTGACTACAACAGTCACACCCTTGCTAGCAACAGAGTTACTTACTTTCCCCTGTGTGAAATCGCAGTCAAGGCATTACCATATGACCCATTGTTGGGACTCCTACACCAAACGGTTTGAGGTCTAATTGAGACTTCTTACTGGGGAAATCCCATTGACATGTTGGCGGGTCCAGCACCATCAACACAGCCTCAGTAAAATGGGCAAGTGGAGGTCACAAACAGGGAATTAGGGAACATTCTAACCAAGGTTGTTAGCAACAATAGAAAGGATTGGGTAGACAGACTTGTAAAAGCCACTTAGGCCTAAAATACCACTTGGAAGACCACAACTGGATATCCTCCATTTGAACTAGTTTATGGGAAGAAGGCCTTGTTGTGTATTAAATTTGAGTACAATACCTTAAGGATGGAAGCTCAGTTAGGCTTGGACCTCATCGTAGCACAACAAGAGAGGTTTCTCCAACTCAATGGTTTACATGAATTCAAGCTACAAGCTCTCCTACACACTGAGGTAATCTAGCTACAAAGGAAGATTTGGCATGACAAACACATTAGGGAGAGGAATACTCAAGAAGGTGATTGAGCCTTGTTGTATGATTCCAAATTCAAGGATTTTAAAGGAAAATTAATGAAAATATGGTTGTGCCCTTATCTGGTGGAAAGATGTGATGAGAATGGGTTTGTCCATATCAGAACAATTGATGAGGAAGGTATTCCATTGCTTGTTAATGGTTACAAATTGAAGTTATACAAAATACCTATGTCCAAAGAAGATTTTATTAGGTCAATTAGCAAGGATTTGAATTTGATTGCGAGGCTCATAGCCCTCAGTCCACCAAGCTTCTAAAACATAAAAAAATAAAAAATAAAGGGCCTAGATGAAAACCTCCATGAGGCATCTAAGGCCAACTCTTAGGTTGAAAGCCTCTACAAGGAAACCCAAGAGCAAAAAAAAAAAAAAAAAAATATAAAATAAAAAGTTGCCTAGGTGAAAACCTCCTTTGAGGCATTCTTGTAGCTATTGCAACATCCTCCAAATTTTTGGTTTGCACTCAATTTCGAAGCCTTCCTTAGTCTTTCATATTATTGTTGCAAACATTATAGCTCATTTCATGAGCTTTTTTGCAGTGCTCTGGTCCCTTTTTCATGTAGGGTTAACTTTCATCTTTTGGCATGTTTGGTTGTCATGCAATGTTTGCAATCCTATTCTGATGGTTTCGAAGGTTGATCTTTATATATACGAGTTGTCCTAACTTTGTAAACATCTACCACATACATACACAAATTCTTGAGCATTGTCATGCAAGTGTCTTCACGGTCATCCTAAAGCCTATCTTAACTACCGCACTTGTCGTATCCAGTCGTGAGGTAGTCATGCGGAGAGAAATTCTTCGTTCATGTGTTCTGGTGATCTAGTTTTTGTTTCATCAAAGTATGATAAGTGTGTGATCACATTCATGGTTCATAATAGTTCATTACATATGCCACACTTAGCCATTGTCAGAAAACCTTCCCGAACGAGAGACTTAACTTCACCGTGCCCCAATAGAACTATGCAGTACACAATCTCAGCCCTCTAAGTTATGGCCTTGCTACTTCAAACTGCACAATGTGCAATCCCTATTACCTAGAGTTTCTTCTCTGTGCAATTATTGTGCCTAACTCCCGACCTTAGCCCCCAAAATTGCGCAACTATGCCCCATAGCATCGCTTTAACAACACACTTTGCATATTCAACGCTTAATTGTTTCCTTTAGTTGTTAGAACTACACAATGTACAGAATCCCAACCTCCCTTGACATCCAAAATTGCATATTTGGATTTTCCAGTGTCCTTTCCCTTAGCCTGACTCTACTGCCTCCAGAAACTATGCAGTCTTGTCCTTCAAGCCTCCCTCAGTTGTGCATTCATAGTCTCAGAGCTCAATCTCTCCCCCCTAAATTCTAGAACTACGTAATGCATAGTCACTGAGCCCCTCTCCCTATCCTGTCACTTGTCTCAAGCTCAATTGATGGATCATAATGCATCATCTTAGACTATGTTGTTTTCAGATTGATGTCATCTTGTCATGAGTGAATTGGAGGGACATGTACACTATCATGTCATGGAAAGATGATGGATAAGGAGAAGGAGGGAAGCATGCTTAAATATTATCCTATGGATAAACTCAGAAGTGGATCAATCGAAAAAAAGTGAAGGGACAAAAATTTTATACCACCATCCAAGACTAAAGATCATTGAAGATTTCGAGTCACCAAGCCATGCGGAGGTAAAGAGAAAGCATATCCAAGAGGACATCTAGCACTTAACAGCAACAATGACTTTACATTGCCACATCATTCAAGAAGTTCATATCAACAATGTCATGTCATGTCTTGTCATGAGTTTTCATATGCTACATCATCATTGTGGACTGTGTATATTGTATTCCTTGTAAAGTGGAAGTCCAAAGGACACATATGTAATATGGAGAGTCATGTAAGCTGAAAATTCATAGGAAGTCAAATAGTTGTGAGGGTATCCAAAGAGTCACAAGGAAGGGAAGAAGCACCACTTGGTTATATATACTCCCTCATTATATGAGCACTTTTCACCTTAGGTTCTCCCGCAAGGCATTAGAGAGATAATCTAGTTCTTTGAGGAGCAAGGAGTGGCTCCAATGTTCCACTACTGTAGTTAGTGATGCACATTGTAAACATGTGTCTTGGAACCTTTACTTAATGACAGAAGCCTTCAAGGCCATCACATTCTTCATGTATGGATTATGAATGTTTGAAAGACTATTCTATGGATGTTTGTATTTCATGTTTGCTTTCACATGTGCTAAGATAGTTGAACTATTTTGGTATTTTAGTACTTAATTTATTGATAATGTGTTTTAATGGTTTTTATTGTTATCCCATCCTTGTGGACTATTATGCAAGATATTAGACAAATATTTCTTCATTTGTTGGTTGTAATGACCACCACATCCTCCATGGACTATTCCGCTGGATGTTAAATGGATCCTTCTGGTTCATGTGTGTCACTTCATGGGTGGTACTACTACATGTCACTTAGAGGCTCACTTTTCTCTCCTCTCCACAGTAGAAGAACCTTGACACATTTACAACTAAACACTCACCAGGCACACCTCCTCTCTTTTTTAATACACCATTTCATCCCTCTCTCACGTTGACAGTTAGACACAAGGTATATCCTTAAGATATATGGAAACCAAGCTGATATTTCAAATGGGGCTCCTACACAAAATGGAGTGAGGTCTAATTGGGACTTCACATCAGGGAGACCCCTTGGTTGACATATTTCTAGCATAGTCAACACTAGTGCCGGTAGGAGGGCCAAATGACAAGTTGAGCCAGTTGAATATATTTTGAACCTCTTATCTAAAATGGATCATACACAAATCTTACTCTCGGGGTGTTTCTCAAATTTTTCCTTTAATAATTCTCAATCCCCAATTAACCTCTCGATCACTTGTCCCAGTTAAAGTTTGATGGTGAGGATGGAACAACCATAATCGAGCGCATTTCTAATTTTCTTAAATTTTTTGAATCCTACAATATCAATGATGAAGAGTTTTCTTGTGTTCTTTTCTTCCTTACCCTTGAAAGTCATGTTAATCGGTGGTGTCATACCTTTCCATCTACTTCCATCGATTCCCTTCATCATTTCCCCGGGGAGATTCATCAAGCCTTTTATAGGTATAATTACCAAGATGTTTGTAAAAGAATGAATCCTCATGAGTCAGTTGAGTATTTTGTTGATTGATTCGTTCACCTTTGTTGTGGAATCCCTGAAAAAGGATATGAATCAAGACTTCCTAAAGAAATTGTTTGAGCACTTGGTTCTTCTCTCTTCACATGGTGAACCTGAACCCCCTGATTTTCCTACTCCCCCCAACTCTTGTGAATCATAAGACACCGCTAATTTCAGAGGAGGAATCTACTACCCCTTTTGTTCCTTTCACTCCTCCTCTTCCAATCCCGATGTGGGTGCCTCCTTGTAAAGGTTATAAAGTTGGGAAATCTATAAATAAAATTCCTAATCCATCTTCCCATTGTACTTCCTCTTTTCATGATTCAGATTCAATGGTGGAAATTCTAGAATGGCTCATGAAGCCTATGGCGAAGACTGACTCCTCCATTCTGCAAGTTGTTTTCACTAGTCATAGTTCTAGTCTTGAATCTGCTCTAGATTTCTATTATACTCTATCATCTTCATTCCATGATGCTTTGTACCATGAACCGCTCGATCAATCTACTCCACCAGCTAGTTTTTTGCACTCTCTTTATTTTTCACACTATTGGTCCAAATCGCGATCAAGTAAAAGGTAGTCACATTACGAAGGTAGAGGAGCAGGAAGGTGGAGATGCTTTCAATATTTCCTCTCTTTTTTAGAATCCTCCATGTCAAAATAGTGTGATTCCACTCTTGGATGATTTTAAATCTTCTAATCTCAGTAGTCAATCAAATGTAATCAATTCTTTCAATCAATATGTAGCCTCAGGTAACAATCATTCCAACAATGATGACTTTGTTGATGTATGAAATCACGAATGCCTGGGTGTATCAACTGATCTTTTGATTTCTCATGAAAATTTTACTTTATATCTAGAATCCAATTCAGTCAAAGGAGATGTGTTTATTAAAGCTTCATCTTCATCTCACCATCCCTTGTGCTCTACCATCTACTATGCATCTACTTGTGAAGAAGATACTCTATGTTCTTCAAGTTTGTCATTCGATGAGTTAACCTCTCAAAGAGAAAAAAGGTTGTTGAGATTATCCATGATGCAAAAAAAAACATGCAAATCTTTGATTACTCTTCCCAACCCCCATCATCTCTTCTCTTGCATGAAGATAACTATTCAAGTCATCTTGCTCATGAAATTTCCCCAATTCATTCATCCTTGTATTTGCAATCAGAAGAATCTGTCAACTTTAGTAATCCAGTTGTTGAAGTTGAAAAAGATGGTCAAACCAGTGACAAAGATGGATACCATCCAATGAGTATTGGGATTATCGAAACTAGTAGTAGCAGCTACCCTCACACCATACATGATCTGGTACAATCTTCAAAATGTGATATTACAATTTTGGAAATTTATGAGATCTACCACAGAGTCAAGGTACTTCAACTTTCGTTGATGATTATGTTAGGATCTTGTGACTCTGGTAATCCCCTTGAACTAAGACATATATGGTTTCTCCACATGATCCTTCTCTTTGCATGGTTTCACTCGATGAAAATCTACTCTTGATAAATGTCTAGTACCTCGGATGTGATATTTCAAATTTCCAAGATTTTACTTCCAACTAGATTCATGAATATTTTTCAATTCATTCATCTTCATGCAAATATCTCCCAGAAAAATCGGGTTTGGAATGTGTATCTCTCATAGAGTCATGGAAATGCTAATTTCATCATTCCAAAGACCATATTTGGTTGAACAAACCATACCTATCAGGTTCATTTCATGATAAGAAGATCCTGTCTTTTCTTGTGAGTATCATATCACAAATCTTGCTCTTCATCGCACCTCGGATCCTCTTGAGTAATAATGAATGCATGAGTTATCACATGAATCAATTTCTTCTCCATTCACCATGTCCTGACCGATTTCATTTATTTGTTTTGCTAACATCCTTTTAAATTATTTTCATGATTACGATCCTTGCATTGTTTATCACCAATTACAAGAAAACAATGTGTCACATTTGGTTTGCGAGGAACTTGGTTCGATTGTTTAGAACATTTGCAGAACTGTTCAAATTGGTTTATCTTCCCTCATTATAAAATGGGAATCTAATTCTTTATGCATCTCATCTAATCATTATTTTGTCTTTGATGATTGTCATTCATGTTATCATTTTCCCACCAGTATATCCAATGGAAGTTTTTGTACATCCTTCAATCTTCATCATTCATCATCTTATTATTCAGATTTTTGTCAAGCAGTTGAGGCACTTTAGTCTCGATTGATGGTTATGTCAGGTCCTCGCCATCTTGACATGACTGCTGAATATGATCATATATATTTTCCCTCACATGATTCTCGTTATAACCTTGTGAATCTAATTGAAAATCCATATTTTCAAATATTTTGGGGTTTTCAATAGGATCATCATGTATTTTATGATTTAATCATTAAATGTTTTGAGCAATCTTACTCAGCAAACTCCATTGCAATAAACAAGTTTCGAAATTTCCTCATGCTTGCTAAGCAGGGCGACATAGAAGAAGGTGCATTTGCAAGAAATCTTCGAGGCTTTCCTAATTATGCTTTCCATTAGAGAGGTAAGAATGTGGATTGGATGAAAGTAGTGGTTGTGGCACATATTTCTACCCACATGCAACACCTTCAAATTTTTTTGCAAGTTATTCAAGTTTTTATCTCTTCTGTTGCACATTACTTTATATCTTTTTTAATTTTTCATATCTTTGTGGATGAAAGTTAGGAACAACTACTGATCTAGGTCTGGGTGTGACGAAGGACCCTTCCAAGGCCTTTTACTTTCGTGATGTGTTAAATTGCATTTTTAAAAGAACATAAATGAATACATCTGCATGTTGTAAAGAACAGGAACATGTCAATCACCAACAACATAAAAACATAAGCCGTTGATAACGGAGTTCATCTAGGAGTGACTACATCTTCAGGCCCCGACGTCAAGATGGTGTAGGCCGCTGCATTAAGAGTTGTCAATAGTGATGATGTACATAAGAGATGATGTCGTGATCATACAAGGAAAATTCCCTCACGCAGGAGTGGCTCCAAGAGATGTTCCACTACAGGAACTCTCAGTCAAAAAGGACTCCTATCAATATGACATAAACTCATGAATGATGAGCATCCAACCAACATGGCATAAAATCGATCTCAATGCAAACATACATGACGACAACATGAGTATCCCATCAACATGACGACAAAGGGATCTCAAATAAAACATGATGAATCATGACAACAAGTACATCCCACAAATGATTCTGCATCACATCAAACAGGAATCGTGAAAACAAGTAAGAAACAAGATCCCACATCAAACAATGATTTGTGCAACACAATGCATAGCAAAAGAAGTACATGAACACATTGCATATACCTCGCATCCAGGGGCCATTTGAAGAAAAGGATGTCAAACTGCTGAAGTTGTTCGTACCATCGATCTCACGGTGTTGAATCACATGGAAATGGCTACTCGCACATAAATGCTGACACCTACACTCCACTTAGAAAAGTGGCCGAAAAATAGAATGATAAAATGGAAAATCTGAACACACCATCAGATTTTTGGCATCGAATAGTGTAAAATCAACTATCAAATTTCTGAATTCTGAGAAAGTGGAAATCTGGGGCTTAAGGAATCTTTTAGATTCCCCCCAGATTCCTCGAAGATTCCCTCCTCCGGGTCCTTTGCAAATTGGCTTCTCAGATCAAGAAACTGGCTGCATCATTGGTTTCGTGTTGTCGAGAAGTGTAAGATCGACATAAAATTTGTCCAATTTGGACACTGCAAAAATTTCACCCTCCTTGAAATTTTGCTCCTTCATGGTTCCCCCTACATTAAAAATTAATTAAAAATTTTACATCTCGGTTTCCACGCCCGCTCCTGGTTCCTCCATGTTGTCTAGGTGCACTGGTGAAATGAAGGTTTATATAAGCTTGTTGGCAGAGTAATCAAACAAGGTGGTTTGGCATAGTGTTAAATGAGGAAATTTGTTGAGGAGGGGTCGGGTGGTCAAACCCCGCCCTTCCCATTTTAATATATTATGGTTTTTTTTACATAACTGCAAACATTATTGTTGGGGGTTGGGTCCACATTGGGCATCCTTCCCCCATAATCCTCCACAACTCTGTTTCATTGGCGCGTTGAATGAGTTGGTGCGTTGGTACCGTTTGATGTGACATGGTGTACGCGTCATATATGGCGCATTAAATGGAGGCCAGAGCTTGTATTGAGGGTGTGTTGTTTGGTGTTGTGAGGGTGCCCGGGAGTCAGGCTGACCACACCGGTCGGGCAGGTTCAAGCCCCGCCACCCTCGGTTCATTATATGTCAATGTTATGGTGTGGTGGGGCATGGGCCGGTTCCACCGGAGGTGGCCCGCCCACCGCCCATGGTTATGTTTACATGTGGTGTGAGAAGGAGTTGGGGCCAGTGTGGTTCATGGCCCATAGGCCATTTTTTTTAATTTAAAAAAAAAAATTGTATTGTGTGGTTGGGAAGGGAGGTAGCGGGGGTCATGGCCCGCCACCTCCTATTATATCTTTTTTTATTTTTAATAATAAGGCCCTTTTTTAATTTTGTCTAACATAAGGGTTATTAGACAAATTAAAGAGGCAACAATTTTGCCCACTTTCTGGAGTTAGGTTTCATTCCTCGGGGTCGAAAAAATTCTAGGACACTTAAACCTAGCCCACAACCCAACTTTGACCAGAACTTTGACTACTTCTAACTTTTGCATATGGACTCGGTTTGATGAACCGTTCACACCACCACGGTCAAGACGACAAGATCTACACTTTGGTACTAGTTTGAAATCATTCTGATCACTTTGATTATTAAGCTTCCATAAGCCCTCTTTGTCTTGTGTGTGTCTCTAGATCCACCTGAATCAATCCTCCCCACTAAGGATCTTTTGGTCCTCCAAAAGCATGAAAAATAATCTGGAACTTCTTTGTACCTTGTCTGCATCACAGGTGTCCTGAAAGGTCTCATTTTCATCTCCTTCACCTTTGTTCTTCAGAGCCTTAAGCGATGAGCCGACACTTGCAACCTCTACAACATGTAGTACACTATTTTGAAAATTACATGCTTGACTTTCATGACCAACTAATGACCCAAGCATCCCATACTTGCCATGAGTTTATAACACATACTCGGTGGTCAAGTTTACATCAAGATGGACACAATACCCCAGATATGAACACAAGGCCAACATATCATTGTTGCTTCAACAAGTGATGGAAAACACATCATCACTGCAACACATTTTTTACAAAGATAAGGCTAAACATTATTTTATTTTATAAGTGATGGAAACACGACATCACTTTCACAGTTTAAAATGCAACTCAAAATAATAACAAACATCATTGTTGTTGAACAAGTGATGGAAAACACATCATCACTTTTACATTTTAAAATGCAACAAATGATTTACAAAATCATGTGACAAGCTAACACATCT
The DNA here is from genome assembly GCA_000404065.3 of Pinus taeda. Lineage (NCBI taxonomy): Eukaryota > Viridiplantae > Streptophyta > Pinopsida > Pinales > Pinaceae > Pinus > Pinus taeda. The sequence continues at coordinate 83,527 of APFE030566434.1, read as the reverse complement.
AGAAACCATTTTTCACTTGTCAATGTGAATGGGTTGCCTACTTGTGGCGGTTTGGCTTGTCGAACAATAGTTTCACCTGGTTCATGCATGGACACTTTGTTTTTAAGGCGCTACTCTGGATGAAGCCTCCAGCAAGTGCCTCTTTGATGGCCACTTATGTTGCAATGACTGCAATAGGTCTTCTTCCTCCATATTTGTTTAACATGTTTCTTTACCTGTTGTTGAGAGGGTATTTCACACCTCATCCTTTTGTGTGATGCCATTCTTTTCCAACACTTAGAAAATGCATGGTTATGTAATCCACAAAAGGTACATGTTTTTCGATGCCATGTTTTAAGTTCATCTTTAACAACATGATTATAATCGCAATGAACATTCGAATGTCGAGAGTGGTTATACCTTTCCTTGTTGTCCCTGGTGTAAGTATGGTGATGAGAGCTTGCATCAGCTCTTTCCTTGCAATGGAAACTTCCATGGGATGATGGGGTTGTGTTCCCATCATTCTCTTTCCTCGATGATTTTGACGATGTCTTGGAAGCATATGACACCTTCGATCATTCTTCTTTGGTGTATCTCAAGCCTGCAAATTGAGGTCTCTGCACAACCTCCAATGGTTGAGTTATGTCTTGGTTTTTAACACCAATTTTTTCTTCCTCCTCATGCCTCGTCCTTGTAAGGAGCCTCATGTTTGTCCCTGTAATTGGGATCTCCAAATCTCCAATAGAAATCATACTATGTGACGATGAAACTGAAAGAAAATCAACATCTTTTACCTCCTCTGTCGATTTGGAAAGAACTGATGAGGGTTGCTCATCATCTGTTGTTGGCGGTTCACTAACTATCGTGGCATATTCCCCAACTTCCTTTCAGACATACGCAAGTCCTGTTCGACACGATAATTCCTCTACTTTGATGGGGTTGACAATGCCTTGGCCATTAATTCCCAAGCCTTTTCCTTCATACCCCATTCTCTTCAATAGTTTGGAGTCAATTCCTATGGTATGATTTTCAAAAATAGTGAAATCATCATCAGGACACATACATGAATTCAGAGAATTACTTTTTACCTAACATGGGTCATGTTGTAGCTTTTCCAAGGCCTCGTCCTTTGCTTGCAACTGTCGTAGAAAACTATGTTTCTCTTGTTTCTCTCCATGTAGACGCATCTTCAATTCAGTGTTCTCTGTTTGAAGGTTTTGGTTGTTGTGCTTCAGTTCTTCCATGGCCTCTTCTGTGGCTTGCAATTGAAGCTGCAATCGCTCCTTTTCCTCTATCTCTTTCTATATAGTTTCATACATTATTTCCACCCTTTTGGAAATTTTGAGCACGGTCTCGTACATCGCTTTTTCATCCTTTGTCGCCGCACATTCCATTGTTCATGCTGTAATTGACATCCACACAAAGACTGCTCTGATACCACTTGATCCAGGTCTAGGTGTGACGAAGGACCCTTCCAAGACCTTTTACTTTCATGATGTGCTAAATTGCATTTTTAAAGGAACATAAATGAATACATATGAACGTTGTAAAGAAGTGGAACATGTCAATCACTAGCAACATAAAAACATAAGCCGTTAATAGCGAAGTTCGTCCAAGAGGGACTACATCTCCGGGCCCCAGTGTCAAGATGGTGTAGGCCGCTGCATTAAGTGTTGTCAATAGTGATGATTTACATAAGAGATGATGTCACGATCATACAAGGAAAATTCCCCATGCAGGAATGGCTCCAAGAGATGTTCCACTATAGGAACTCAGTCAAAAAGGATTCCTATCAGTATGACATAAACTCATGCATGATTAGCATCCTTCCAACATGGCATAAAAGGTATCTCAATGCAAACATACATGATGACAATATGAGTATCCCATCAACATGACGACAAAGGGATCTCAAATAAAACATGAAGAATCATGACAACAAGTACATCCCACAAATGATTCTGCAACACATCAAGCAGGAATCATGAAAACAAGTAAGAAACAAGATCCCACATCAAACATCAAACAGGGATTTGTGCAACACAATGCATAGCAAAAGAAGTACATGAACACACTGCATATACCTCACATCCAAGGGCCATCTAAAGAAAAGGATGTCAAACTACTGAAGTTGTTCGTACCATCGATCTCACAGCATCGAATCACATGGAAATGGCTACTCGCACATAAATGTTGACACCTACACTCCACTTAGAAAAGTGGCCGAAAAATAGAATGAGAAAATGGAAAATCTGAACACATCATCGGATTTTTGGCGTCGAATAGTGCAAAATTGACTGTCAAATTTCTGAATTCTGAGAAAGTGGAAATCTAGGGCTCAAGGAATCTTTTAGATTCCCCCTAGGTTCCTCAAAGATTCCCTCCTCCGGGTCCTCTGCAAATCGGTTGTTCAGATCAAAAAACTGACTGCACCATTGGGTTCATGTCGCCAAGAGGTGTAAGATCGACATAAAATTTTTCCAATTTGGACACCACAAAAATTTCACCCTCCTTGAAATTTTGCTCCTTCATGGTTCCCCTTGGATTAAAAATTAATTAAAAAATTTGTGTCTCGGTTTTCGTGCCTGCTCCTGGTTCCTCCATGCCACCTATGTGCACTAATGAAATGAAGGTTTATATAAGTTTGTTGGTGGAGTAATCAAAGAAGGTGGTTTGGCATAGTGGTAAATGAGGCAATTTGTTGAGAGGGGTCGGGTGGTCAAACCCCGCCCCTCCCATTTTAATATATTATGGTTTTTTTACATAACTGCAAACATTATTGTTGGGGGTCGGGTCCGCATTAGGCAGCCTACCCCCATAATCCTCTACAGCTCTGTTTCATTGGCGCGTTGAATGAGTTGGTACATTGGTACCGTTTGGTGTGACATGGTGTACGCACCATATATGGCGCATTAAATGGAGGTCGGAGCTTGTATTAGGGGTGTGTTGTTTGGTGTGTGAGGATGCTCGGGAGGCAGGTCGGCCACACCGTTCAGGCGAGTTCAAGCCTCGCCACCCTCAGTTCATTATATGTCAATGTTATTGTGTGGTGGGGCGTGGGCCGGGTCTACCAGAGCTGGCCCGCCCACTGCCTGTGGTTATGTTTACCTATGGTGTGTGGAGGAGTTGGGGCCAACGAGGTTCATGGCTCATCGGCCATTTTTTTTTTATTTAAAATTTTTTTTTGTATTATGTGGTTGGGAAGGGAGGTGGCGGGGGTCATGGCCCTCCACCTCATATATATTATATAATATATATATATTGTTGGTTGTGTGGAGGAGTTGGGGCCAACGAGGTTCATGGCTCATCGGCCATTTTTTTTTTATTTAAAATTTTTTTTTGTATTATGTGGTTGGGAAGGGAGGTGGCGGGGGTCATGGCCCTCCACCTCATATATATATATATATAAGGCCCTTTTTTTTAATTTTTTCTAACATAAAGGTTATTAGACAAATTAAAGAGGGAACAATTTCACCCGCTTTCGGGAGCTAGATTTCATGCCTCGGGGTCGGAAAATTTGTAGGACACTTAAACCTAGCCCATAGCCCAACTTTGACAATAACTTTGATTGCTTCTAACTTTCACATACTGACTCGGTTTGACGAACCGTTCACACCACTGTGATCAGGACGACGAGATATACACTTTGGCCCTAGTTTGAAATCATTCTGATCACTTTGATTTTTGAGCTTCCATAAGCCCTCTTTATCCTATGTGTGTCTCTGGAGCCACCTAGATCAACTATAGTGGCTTCACTAGAAATTCCATTATATGTGACCCTGACCTCCTTATTGTTTATTTAGAAGTAGGATTAGTTGCACCTTATTTTCCTTTTCGCCCACCCATCATATGTTGTTTTATTCAGTCTCTCTTGTATTTTCTTACTTTCTCTTGCATTATGCTTTGGTTTAGCTTCTTTTGTTTGTCTTCTGATTTTTTTCCCTTGTTGTGTGTTGTCTTTCCTTTCGTTTTGTTTCTTTTTTTTTCTTTCTTGTTGTTTGTCTCTTTTTGTTTTCATTGTGTGAATAAGTGTTGTGCCTGGACATGTTGTGGCTTCTTAGTATGTGTGTGGCTGAATTATAAAGTTTCTTGTGACACTTCAACATTTGGCTAACCTTTTGTATGTCTTCCTTGTGTTGGTTACATCTTTTGGCCGATGAAGTTCTGACAAAAAATACAATGCTTCCATAAGGAGAGTTTTTGTCCAACCATGAACCCATGTCTAGTCCAGAAACTTCATGCCTATACTCATTTTTTCTATTTTGGTGTCTTGAAGCTTATCGAACTAGTAGAAATGGAGAAGAGGAAAAATATAAATGAGAAAAACTAATTATAGGTTTCTATATGCTTCTCTAAAGGAACAACCTCTTATGATCTCAATAAGTCGAGATCCCCCTTCCACCCCAAAATAAATAAGTGTCAATGCACAGTTCTCTTTAAATAAATAAATAAAGGTGAAATAAGAGAAAGGCTTGTTGCATAGAGAGGTGAAGCAAGCAACTCCATTGGGGTACTATCCAAGCTCCCTGGCAGCGGAGAAATTTTTGTGTTCCTGCGTGACTCTGATAAGGTATTGTACAGGTTTACTGGCAATGGAACAACACCAAAGATGAAAAATCATACTCTAAAAATATTAAGCTCACGAGCTACACTACCCTTCCCAACTCGAAACATTATGATTATGATGAATCTTATGTTGTTTTCAACCAAGAAGGTATAGAGAGGACCATATATGTTCATGGGGTAAGTGGGAAGGCCAAAGTAATCTGCACGATGAATCAATACTCCCTGAAGAACCAAGCCCTTGCACAGAAAAAGTTAACTAAGACAGAGAAGCTATAGTTCAACCAATGTGTCGCCAAGTGTTGTAGCTGCTACAACACCCTACAAAATTTTGCCTTACACTCAATTTTGGAGCCTTCCTTGGTATTTTATATTGTTTTTGCAAACATTAGGTCTCATTTCATGAGCTTTCTTATAGTGCTTTGATCCCTTTTGTATGTTGGGCCAACTGTCGTCAATTAGAAAGTTTGGCTGATGTGCAATGTTGGAAATCCTATTCTGATGGTTTTGAAGGTTTGTCTTTGTGTTACGAGTTTTTCTAACCATGTAAACATATGTCGCATCCATACACAAAGTCTTGAGCATTGTCGCACAAGTGTCTTCACTGTCGTCCTAAAGCTTATCTTAAGTGTCGCACTTGTCGTATCCTTTCATGAGGCAATCACATAGAGGGAAATGCTTTGTTCATGCATTTTGATGATCTGTGTTGTCATGTCATCAAATTATGCTAAGTGTGTGATCACAGTCAAGGTTCATGACAGTTCATTACCTATTCCACACTTAGCCATTTTCAGAAAACCTTCCCGACCGAGCAACTTAGCCTCACTGGGCCCCAACTAAACTACACACTGCATAGTCTCAACCCTCTAAGTTGTGACCTTGCTACTTGAAACTACGCAATGTGTAGTCCTTGTCCCCTAGGGTTGTTTCTCTTTGAAATTCTTGTGCCTACCTCCCAACCTTGACCCCCAGAATTGCATAGTTTTGTCCCATAGCCTCGCCTGAACTGCGCACTTCATATCTTCAACCCTCAAGCTTTTCCCTTGGCTAGTGGAACTTCCAAATCTACATATCCCAACCTCCGTTGGCGTCCAGAATTGTGAAATTTTCTTTTCCAGTGTCCTTTCCCTCAGCCTGACTCCACTACCCCCAGAAACTGTGTAGTCTTGTCCTTCAAGCCTCCCTCATCTACAAACTACGTAGTCTCAAAGCTCAAGATATCCCCCCTGACTATTGGAACTACACAATGCACAGCCACTGAGCCCCTCTACCCAGCCTGTCACTTGTCTCGGGCTCAGTTGATGGATCAGAATGCATCATCTTCGACTAGGGAGTTTTCAGAATGATGTTGTCTCGTCGTGAGTTAATATTAGGGACAGATACACTATCATCTCATGGAAATATGATGGAGAAAGAGAAGAGGGAGGGAATAATTCCTAAATATTCTCCTATAGTTGAACTCACAAGTGGATCAATCAAGAGAAAGTGTAGGGACACAAGTTTGCAACCACCATCCTAGACTAAAGATCATTGAAGATTCCACATCACCAAGCCACGCGGAGGTGAAGAGAAATAATATCCAAGAGGACATCCAGTACTTAGCAACAATAATTACTTGACATTGCCACATCATTCAAGCAGTTCATATCAATAGTGTCATGTCATGTCTTCTCATGATTTTTCATATGTCATGTCATCATTTTGGACCATGTATATTGTATTAATTGTAAAGTGGAAGTCCAAAGGACACATATGTAATATGGACAGTCATGTAAGATGAAAAGTCATGAGGCTAGTCAAAGAGTCCCAAGGAGGGGAAGAATCACCCCTTGGTTATATATACTCTTTCATTGTATGAGCAAAGGAATTTTCACCTTGGCTCCTCCCGCAAGGCATTAGAGAGATAAGCTAGTTCTTTGGGGAGAAAGGAGTGGCTCCAATGTTCAACTACTGGAGCTAGTGATGTACATTGTAAACATGTGTCTTGGAACTTTTACTTAATGATAGAAGCCTTCAAGGCCAGATGTTCTTCATGCATGGATTATGAATGTTTGTAAGACTATTCTGTAGATGTTTGTATTTCATGTTTTCTTTCACATGTGCTAAGATAATTGAACTATTTCGGTTATTTTAGTAATAACTTATTGAGAATGTGTTGCAATGGTTGTTTTTGTTGTCCTGTCATTGTGGATTATTATGTAGGATATTAGACAGATCTTTCTCCATTTGCTGGTTATAATGACCATCGCATCCTTTGTGGAATATTCCTATGGATGTTAGACAGATCCTTCTAGTTCATGTGTGTCTCTTCTTGGGTGGTACTACTACCTCTCACTTATAAGTTCACTTTTCTCTCCTCTCTGTAGTAGAAGAACCTTGACAAATTTACAAATTAACACTCACCAGGCACACCTGCTCGCGTTTTGAAGACACCATTGCTTCCCTCTCTCATGCTGACATTTAGAGCCAAGGTATATCTTTGATATATATGGTAACCAGGTCGATATTCCTGATGGGGCTCCACCAAACATTATGAGGTCTAATTTTGACTTCACATTGAGGAGGCCCCTTGGTTGATGGATTTCTAGCATCGTCAACAGACACCTAGGGAAGGAATGCATGTTGAAACCTCTCCAAATGTAGTTTGTATGTCTCAAAAACAAAAACAAAAAAGATAAAATATAAAAGATAAAACGATAAAAAGAAAAGAAAAAGAAATTATGTAACAGCCTTCATGAAAATTCAATGTAATAAAAGTTAAAAACAATAACCACGATCGATGGGACACTTATTCCAAGCTGAATGTTGGGAAAGACGTCCTAGGGGGTGTTCATTTGGTTGTTTATGGCTAAGGAAATTGAAAAAGGAAATGGCTAAGTATTTGGAAAGAAAAAATGGCATTTTTGGCACAATTATTTATGAAAATAATGAAAATTAGGAGAAAAGGAGGTGAAATGTCACAAGTTTCATGTGAGGAGGAAAATGAAGGAAAATAATGGAAAATGAAGAAAATAGAGGCCTTATTCATAAAAAGGCTTCTGAGGATTAGTTGGTAACCTTTTGGCAGTTTAGCTTTGGATCTCTATCATTATTCTCTCTCTCTCTCTCATTCACTCTTGGACACTTAAATTTTCTTGGATCACTTTGGCATTGGAGCAAGAAAGGCAAAGAAGGCAAGAGGAATCAAAGATCAAGCAGGAAAGGCAAGATCAAGAAGGTACAATAGGCTTCATTACAGGTATCAACTTTCATGTGTATTTTCCTTGCTAGATTTGGCATGCATGGGACTGCATGTGTTTTGTTTCTACCATGGCATGGGTTTTTCTAGGTGTGACAATATTTTCAGCCTAGCCTTTCCATTTCTTGATAGATTTGATGAGATGGGTTCTCTCATTCAGTTTTTGTGGGATGACCGGATTGGATTTGAAGTTGATTGGGGTGGATCTCTAAATTGAAAAACACATGGTTTGAGTGGTCCCTAAACCGGAATGAGGATCACAAAGGCACTGGCCTAGTAACCCCTGACCCAGACTGTGGGTTGTGGTAAATCCATATTGTGTGCCTTGATGGGCCTATGAATTATTGTCATTGAATGGCAAGATATACGGTAAATCCAAGAGGTGGATTTTCTCTCTAATGGGCCTAGTGATCCCAAGAATGGATGCATGGTAAAGCCTAGAGAGTATGCCTCGGTGTAGGGCCTAGTGATCCCTGGATCAGATAGCAGATGTGTGGTAAAGCCCGAGATACTAGGAGGCACTCAAATTCCTCACGATGTAGGCGGAGAAATCTAGTGGCATCCATGTTGATTAGTGTTTTTGATTTGTTCTATGAGTCCCACATTCAGGCTTGGAATATGGTATGGGGGTCATTGGCTAAAAAGAGACTTGACTCAACCAATCTACGGTTGGGTGGAACGCGGTAGTCCCATCTTTGGTTGGTTCACTGCATAAATTAATGAGAAAATAATTCCCTTGATTTTCATGTGTAAATGTATTGATGTATATGTGGATTTTGATGGTTGATATGTTTATGGTATTTTTGTTCCTATTACGTTGGTTATATGCATATTTCATGACAAAAGCTATGTATGGCTCTCAGCGTGTTTTTACTTGTACATGAATGGATAATGTATCTATGGCCTAATAGATGATAGTGCAAAAATTGACATGAGGGAAAAATGGTTCATAACTATTCTCAAATAAGTATGAGATCCCTACACTTAATTCTATTGTTTACACATGTTGATGATCTGTTTGATGAGATTCTTGTCATGGCTAGTAGGGGTTTGGTTATGGTCTTGTTTATTTTATTGCTTTTGCATCATTATTTCCCTTTATTTTTATTGATTCTAAGCTATCACTCCATTTTGGGCAGTGGCCTAGGCTCTAGGCCTCAAAAGGTGGCTTAAATATCGAGGTCATTGGCATAAAACGAGAAATTGTGGTCTTTGGTCGCTGGCAGGAAACCCTGTGAGAGCGACTTTAAGTTGTTGGTTGCTCCCTTGCCCATAGTATGAGAGTGACTATGGCCTAAGAGATCCATAACAATAGTGGGACCGAAGGATAGATTGTTTAAGTGGCTTACTTGTCTCCTCAAGGTTATGTTGATGATGTTGGTTGACTATATTGATGTTCCATCGATTCCACTTCCTTAAGGTCACATAGGAGATCGAATTTGATCATAGTAGCCTCTCGTCTCATGTTTACCCCGGTTGGCATGGTTACTTGGGTGGATGTGGGAGGAGGGTGTTACAGAGTGGTCTTAGGGCATGGTTCAACTCTCAAACTTGATGGACGGTATGTGTTGGTCATGAATGCATGTCAGTTGCTTATGTGTCTCTTACACTTGCATTTGAATGGCTTTTTGCATTGGCTTCTCTTACACTTAGCCACTCTGCTTAAAATATATTCCAAATTTGTCTGGCTTCCAAACCTGGTCACCAATTTGACCCTACTCCATGTTTAGCTTTGCAACTTTTACATTGGGGGTGCTTACCTTTGACTAGCAATATACTCCTGATCCAAGAGGCCATTTATAGACTTTAGTAAACCTTTGGAAAGCTCTTTCCAAGCACCACCCAACTAAGCCACTTCCAGGGACCTTCGAGCTAAACTCATGAGGTTGAAATTATTTTAAATCATGGGGCTCCCCCTAATATTGACACACCATGCACATCAATGCTAGTAAAGGACCCTTTAGTGGCAATTTAACTTTTGCGTTTTTACCAAACTCGGCAGAACCATTTTAGTGGAGCAGCTAAATAAAGTTTTGGGCAAATGTGGCCTTACAATGTAGCAGAAGCATGGTGAGCCCATAACCCCTTGTTGGAATCACAATTGTTGTTACACCAAAACCTACAAGTGTTAGTAAACAGATGTATCACCAAAGTTAATGGATCCACAAGAGGAATTTAAGCACATGTCATGAAACATGCGAGGAGCATTGGTTTATCCAATGCCTAACAATTTCCCCCCAGTGCGAGCTAGGTGTGATTCGAGTTGGAGACCTTTGGCTCTAATGCCACTTTTTGGAATCATGATTTTCGTTACACCAAAACCCGAGGGTATTAGTAAATAGATGCATTTCCAAAGTTAATGGATCTACGAGAGGAAGTTAAGCACATGTTGTGAAACACGTGGGGAGTGTTGGTTTATCCAATGTTCAAGAGGATAATGAAATAAAACTATAGATTAATTATCAAGAATTGATATAAGCTGAAATAAACAACTACTACTAAGTGCTCACTTTTGTGAGTCATATCTTGAGTTTTAGATGGTCAAATTGAGAAAGAAATGGTTCATTGGAATGTTTGAAATGTGAGGAACAGTTTTGAAAAAATGTTTTTCCTAATTGACAATAAAATGTTTAAAAAGCGGGCTAAATTATTAGGGGAATTTTGAGGTCAAAAATTGGTCTCAAAACGAAAAATGTACTAACAAAATTAGCTTTACAAGAACCAATAGGATTTAAGACGGTGATGCCATAGCTAGGGAAAATAAGAAAACTACTTTTTTTAATTGTATTTTCAACTTATCTCCTTGTATGCTCATGCAAATTTCAAGAGTAGACAACCAGTGGATGCGTAATTAAATTTCACATATAGTGAATACCCACTTTGCATACTTTTGAGTAGATCAACATTAAAAAAAAAAAAAAAAAAAAAAAAAAAAAAAAAAATAATAATAATAATAATAATAATAATAATAATATAATATATAATAATAATACATTGAACAAAACATGTTCAACACATTTTTTCATGTATTTTCATTTTTTCAATGTGGATCTACTCATAAGTATGCAAAGTGGGTACTCATTGGATGTGGAATTTAATTCCCACATTTAATGGGAAATTTGAGTGAACCTACAAGGAGATAAGTCAAAAATACAATAAAAGAAGTAGTTTTTTTTCTTGTTCTTTAAAAATTCATAAGTCTTATTTTATTATTTTAACTATTATTTTATTATTTTCCTTAAGAAACTCATTTTAGACCTAAAAATTCAATTAATAAAAGAACTAGAAATTTGCTGAGAAATTAAAAATGCCACAATATTACTAAAAGAAAAGGGAGAATGGTTAAACTTAATTACTTAGATTTATATAATAGTTAAACTTGTCGAATCATGTAAGTTTATTTACAAATTGATTTAATGTTAAAAAATTTATTTGATTAGATTTGTTAATAATTCCATTTAAGTTTTTAATAATTTCATATTTTGTAAATTATGCAATTTTTAGGATGAAATAATAATAATAATAAAAATCAAGTAGAAGTAAAAGATTATGGAAAAAATGAGGTAATAAAGATCTATTCTAGACATTAGGATTTCATTAATCTTTAAAAAAAAAACTTGAATTTTGTTAACACTCAATTTTTATTGTAATTCTTTTCTAGTTATTTAGGAAAATGCAAATAAAAGGATCAAAAAGTGTGTTAATTGTGACACCTTACATTTTTTAGTGTTAAAATTATGACTTGTTTAAAACCATGGGTTTTACAGCGAAGATTGTTGCAAACAAAAGCTTGGATACTACAAGTAGTACCTTTTTTTACGGTTTAAATTGCAAAAATTTTGAAAACATAACTTAAAAACTTACATCGTTATGAATGAAATAAATAAACATAATGAGGGAAAAAATTTAAAATAGGAATGTACAATTAAATAAATAGAAAAAATAAAAAATAATTAGAAAAAAATTTCCCTCCAACACACACAACTTAAATTTTTAAAAAAAAAAAATATTTATATATATATATATATAAAACAAAAAAAAACTAAATAAATTAACGAGTTTAAAACCAAAAAAGGGAGCAGTGGGTGTGAATTCCTAGAATCATGCCCCCACCCTTGAACCCCCCTTTCCCATCACATACCCCTTTGCCTCCCTCCCAACCCATCTCTCTAGTAATTGGCAAGCAAGGAAAAATGTTAGAGGAAATGGCAGGAATGAGGAGCTTAAGGGTGGGATGATTCTAAAATTGTCTTACTAGGGGCTCATTTAAGAATAGGTGGTGGAAAATATTGGGTCTTTTTTATTTTTTACAAATTTGGTTTTTTGATTTGCTTTACATTATAAAAGTAAATAAATAAATAAAACTTTTTTAAAATTTATATTTTAGAGCTCATTTTAATTTATTGGAAATATATTATTATTATTATTATGGTTGAAGTGCATGAGCAAAAAAAATTTCTTTCATTTTTTCTCAAAAAATAATAAATTTAATAGATAGTTTTTTTCTCAAAAAATAATAAACTTAATAGATAGTTTTTAATTTCAAATGTAGGTTTTCCCTATATTTTTTGGGTTTTTTTGTAATTTCTATTTTTCATATATATATCATTTGTGATAATGTAGGTTTTTAAAACCACAATTTCAAAAATATGTTAATTTTAGCATAAAAAAGAAAAAAAAAGTATTACTAGTAGAAACTTTTTTCAATTTAGGGTTTGATTTAAGATTTTGTATGTTGGAGTAACAATTGTGAAGGACATGGTTTCAAATAAGTTTTAATTTTAACCCTGAAAAATGGGGGGTGGGGAGTGATGGTAGTAGCACAATTTTTTCAATTTAGGATTTGATTTTAATATCTTAGTTGCAAAGATATTGGTTATCTAGGGTGGGTTTCAAACAAGTTGTAATCTTAATTCTAAAAAAAAATATTAATAATAATAAGTAAATAAAAATAAAAAAGGTAATGTTTGAAATGTCACTTGTCAATATGGGGGTTCACTTAAGATTTTGGTTCCAACAATACTAATTGTTAATGTCATAGTTTCAATCAAACTATAATTCCAACTCTTACAGAAACAAAAAAAACTATTGGTAGTACCACTTCAATTCAGGGGTTGATTTTAAAGTTTTTTATTAGAAACATTATGTGTTTTTAAGGCCATAGTTACAAAATGCTATAATTTTAACCCTAAAAGATGTTGAGAGCACCACTTTTCAATTTGGCCCGTAAAAACAACCAATAAATTTGACCTCTAAAAAACAAGTACTCTAATGGGTTATCATCAAGTTGGTAACTAGGTTCTCTATGTATGAGCTAATTATTACTGGCAAGAATAGGTTAAACTTCTTGATTCCCTAAATATTTCATTGCATTAACTATTGCTTGAGAGCATGGAATTTAAGCTCATTGTCTAATTATAGGTGGTTGAAGTAGTTATCCTCAAACCTATGCATATGTTAACTATGGATTATAATGGAGGTTGAGACCATGAATTTTCCCTATGATTGTAGAGGCAATGCACTTTGATGTAGGTAGGCTCTAAACATGGAATTGACTTGAATTTATTGTTTTTGTTGCAATGCTTGCATGGTAATGGTTGATAGTGGTAATGCATAAAGACTTCTATGCATACCTCTTCACTTTCATATATGCACATTTCCTTGTCCCCTTTTACATTTTAGGGGCAAAATTTGCATTCTTACATTCTTCAATTACTTAACTATATTTTTATATATAATGTAACGTCAATCTAAAGCTTAACTTCTTTTGTGCATGCCTTCGTATTTTCTCCTTCACAACATTCCTAGAAGCATATGTGCACAAACCAATGTCCATACTGATTTAGTGCATACCCTTTAATATTGTGAAGTAGCACCAATGAGTCCAATGCCCAAATTGCGCATATGTTAAGCACCATTTAGTGTTGTGATTCTGACCAAGTTCTATTGCTATGTTGAAAATGAAGGGAGTAACACCCTTCGCATTTCTCTTTGGATTTATATGTGGATTGGGTCAAACCCAAGTTACTTGGATATCCAATCATAATATATTTGAAGCCTAAGTACTCTATCTCTCATTTCAACTTCCTCCTTTTTCAAATTATCCCCAAATGTTTCATCTCGATACCCATCTCCCTCCTTTGTTAGAAATGAATGATGCACACTCAATTGGTTGGTTCATTGGTAGAATTGGCGATGATTTAATGGAATTTGTGATGTTCGTTTGATCAACAATTTTGTTGGCATGTTTATGATTTTGTTCTTGATAGCAAATTTGAGGGTCATGCTGGAGATGAATTTTGGTTGTTAAATTTTGTTTGGTATGTAGTTCCACCTTTGGAGAGGCTTCAATGTTAAATATTGTATTTGAAGTGATAGTATTACATTTTCCTTGAAGTAAATGAAGCCCTAACATTGAATATATACAATTATGTTAGTAGTTGTTATGGTTTATTTGGTATGGTGTAATAATTCTACCTCCTTTTACTTTGATGTATGGTTTTATGCGTAGTACCATTGAAGTTATATAAATATATAGTATGATTTACTTGTATGCACAAGACTATTTAGAATTGTATCATAAAGAGTGTGATTTGAGCTAGTATACAATTCCATGATATGAATATTGCCAATCCATGTTATAAGTGAAAGAAAGCATAACTATTATTGGTTATTGGGTATAATCTACAAACCCTATGCATGGCATATATGGTTGATATATCTTAAAGAATAGCATGTGCATGATATTCTTATGACCTTTACGGTGAGTAACTATAGGTCTAAAGACCTATAGTGTGGCATACATGCATTATACTAAATTAGGGGCATCACTAGAACATGAGATTAAAGCATGGGAAATTATTCCCTATGGCATTAAAAGAAATATGAAGGGGGGATGGGGAGTGGGGGGATGTGTTTTTTTTTACATTAGGCACTTTTGATTTCATTAAATGAGGATTGCATAGACTAAAAAAAAAATATGTTACTAGTATACCCAAAGGGAAACTAGACCAGTAACATAAATTCAAAGTCTTGAGGTTGTTATGATCGTGTTTAGCTAGAGCATCTTGTAAATAAAAACTTATAAAAACAAGATAGTTGTGTCAAACCTTGACATACATCGACATGAGAAGAAAAGAAAGACTACAAGTGTTGTAAGCAAAAAACCAGTTAGTCGTAAAAAATAAGCAAAATCTCCAAGCATCCACGCTAGTTGGTCACTATCTTGATCCAAGGAGGAGATGTTGTTTGATTTCCTAGCTAGAATGGTCAGATTATAGTCTATACTGTCAATTTTTTCCTCCAGCTCTACCAATCTAATAGAATTCTCATGTTGATTTCTCTTGTAGTTCCCTATGTCATCTGTAATATTCAAATGAGGTTTAACCTTGTGTTGGTTTTGTGTCATGATCAATGAAGTGACGGGAGTGCATGCAATGTACCAAGTATAGTGGGAATCGCATTCCCCTTTCATGTGAGCTAGCATTATATCAAGGCAAAGGGGGAACACCCACTCCCAGGAACCCTCGGGGGGAAGGGGGGGAAATTTTCAATTTGAAATAATGTGTAATGTTTCCCACATTGAATTCCTTACACAATTCTAAAAATAACTATTATGGTTGCACTCTAAGGTTAATTTATAACAATTTGATAATGGTTATATGAGGTTCACAATGTTTGATATGCTTACCAGCAAAGTCCTTACCTTCCTTTCTACCTCTCATCCATTCTCTTTAAATTGCACAAGTTTAATCTCACAAGTTGCTTCAATTGTTTGTGTGTGTTTGGTGTGTTGATGAATGGTGCATTGAAGATAAGATATTTAAATGGAACTCTAAGATCTATCTCTAGTTAAAGCTCAAAGGTGTGCACACTATCCATAATAGTGTGACAAAGGTTTATAATGACAAGATAGCTTAAAATAGAAGTCGGTGATTAAGTCACAAACTCGAAACACTTTCTTTTATAGTTATATGTTTATGTTAATTCCTATAATGCTAATCAATCCATATGTGACGACTCCTAAACAATTTAGTGTAGATATACATGTTGTCTCATATGGTTTAGAAAATATCATTAGGAGCTTAACCAATTATCATTCCTGTCGAGTTATGGCATCTAGCTGTAAAACAATTCAATAAACTTGTTTTCTAAGGCATATATATTTTTTCCTTGATATTTTATAAATTTTAATTGTTTCATTTTCTTTGGTTGATTAGTTTGCTTAGTTAATTATCGTGTAATGCTTGATGTTATACAGTTGTTATCTAATTCCTTAAATATTTATTTTAATTTCATTTAAATTATTTCAAATCATAATTGGTTTGGTACTTAACTATTTAATTTATCATAAAAATCTATTAACACGAGATCTTAATGAATCCAACACTAACGTAAGGCATGCAAACACTCAAAAAGGCCTGGTATTTGTAAAGCGAAAAAGCTCCACTAACAATTTTAACAAATCAACTTTCGTGTAAATATTGACTTTAGTACTTCAGCCATTGGAGTTCCATTATATTTTTTCTCTTGGTCAGCCCTCTAGGGGAGTATTCCATGCCAACCCTTAATCTCTTTTTCATACAGATTTGCTTTGTTTTATTATCTGATATGCATTAATATGTTTCAGTTTATTTATCGAATTTTAGCAAATTATTATAAATATTTTCCATTTCTATTATTTCCATTTCTTTTAAATAAGTTTAAAAAAAAAAAAAAAAAAAAAAAAAATATTGAAATTTCTAAAAAAAATAAGTATTTAATATTATAAGTTAACTTAGATTTATATTAACTTTGAATCTAAATTGAAACAGATCAGATCTCTTTTCATTCTAAAAGAGGTTCGTACCTCAAGAGATTTGATCCCTCTTGACACTCCAAAATTGAGAGGAATCTACACTGGTTTATTTATTTATTTATTTTTTGTTTGTCAAGTTGTTTGTATTCCTCCAAACTTGACATGTGGCTTGAGAGACTGCAACCTAGGGGCATATAAGTCGTCAAAGTCACCTGGGGATCACATCCGGCCTGGGCCACACCATCCCTAAGCTAAGGGATTTTAGCATGTATCCTCCCCCTAGCACGGGTGCCCAGCGTTCATGATGTTTGATCCTGGGTGGCCTTGCAAACAAGGCATATCCTCAACTGGTTGTGCTAATAAAACTTGACCTAGACTAGTTTAATTACTATTTATAATTATAATTATTAACTTTTTTATTATTTTATTTTTTAAATGTAATATGACA
>APFE030566434.1:17958-52375 GCA_000404065.3 Pinus taeda | reverse complement strand
TCTAGATACAACA
Organism: Pinus taeda; assembly: GCA_000404065.3. Classification (NCBI taxonomy): domain Eukaryota; kingdom Viridiplantae; phylum Streptophyta; class Pinopsida; order Pinales; family Pinaceae; genus Pinus; species Pinus taeda. Next base: position 52,362 of record APFE030566434.1, on the reverse strand, counting down.
AACTTTTTATTTACTTCATCATAGAGGCAGTATGCTTTGGAGGTGTTTGAGTACCCCAGGAAGATACACTTACGACTTCTAGCACCAAGTTTGTTTCTATGTACCTTGGTATCAAGGCATAATAGGTGGAACCAAAGACCCTGAGATGCTTTACCGAAGGAACATGTCCATACCACATTTCATATGGAGTCTTGTTTCTTATAGCATTAAATGGACATCTATTCTTTATATATGCAGCACATAGAACAACATCAGCCCAAAACATTATCTTTACATTTTTGAAGAAGAGCATGGATCGTACCATATTTAATATTGTCCTATTCATTCTTTCAGCTACACCATTCTGTCGGGGATTATAAGGCATAGTTGTTTGATGTTTGATCCCATGTTGGCGAAGATAGTTTTCAAATTCACTTGATGTGTATTCTTTTCCATTATCAGTGCGAATAGACCCAATATGAGATTGTGCATCCCTTTCAATCCATTTATGAAAATTCTTGAATGTTTGAACAACATCAGATTCGTTCTTCAATAAATAAACCCAACACATTCTGGTGTAGTCATCAATAAATGTCATGATATATTTAATTCCATTTGCAGAAGGAACATGCATTGGACCACATAAATTTGAATGAATGATTTCAAGTTTCCTATGTGCTCTTGAATGTGAATCATGAAAAGAGTGTTTGCTATGCTTTCCTAGAATGCAAGCATCACATTGCTTAAGTTTCCTAGGAATTGTAGGCAAACCAGCAACACCATTTTTCTTCAACAAGCGGAGACTGTCATGGTTTAAATGTCCAAATCTAGCATGCCATAATAAACTTGATGGAAGTGTACCTTCTTCATGATGAGAATTGTATGAGAAATGTTGTGCATGAGCAGAGGTTCCTTGCAGTTTGAGAAGCCTTTCTTCTTCTATTCCACTCATGACAAGTGAGTTGTCAGATGCTTTTCTTACCTCAAGCTTGCCATCAAACATATGAATAGAGTGACCTTGCTGGCAGATGTGGACCAAGGACAGGAAGTTTCTCTTGAGCTGTGGGAGATATAGAACATGATCCAGAAGAAAGTCTGGAAGACTAGGCAGTTTAAGCTTGATTGTGCCAAGCCCTGATGGCTTGATTTTTGATTGATCTACAAAGTATACTGCTCCATCAACATTGTCAGTGAAATCTTCAAAAAAATATTTTATGAGTCATGTGACAGGTTGCTCCTGAATCAAGCAACCAATCATTTTTCCAAGAAGCAAGTGAAGCATTAAACAAATCTTCATTTACTCAATGTTACATTGTGCCTCAACATAGTGAGCGGATTCAGGTGCTTTACCTTTGTTTGTATCATCAGTTTTACCTTTATGTTGATTTCTTTTCTGCTCAATTTTGTCCCATGATAGCTTGCATGTACATGCATCATGTGATCCAATTCTTTTGTAGTGAATGCAGTGCAAATCTGCCTTTTCTCCTTGAGAATGTCTGCCCTCCCTACCTCTGAAATATCTTCCTCTTCCTCTTCGTCCACCTATTCCTCTTGTAGAATCTTGAGCAAAATTCTTTTCTTTATGAGCAAGGCACACAGTCTCTTCAGAAGATTCAGGTGTTGTCTTCTTTCCAAAATCTTTCTCTCTTTCAGCAAACTTTTTCACAAGAGAGCCAAAGGTTATATCTTTGAGATTTCCATTTGCTTGCAATGACTCAAGATAATTGGAGTAAGTATGATAAAGTGCCTTGAGAAAAGCGATAAGAGGAATATCCAATTCAACTTTAGTAGATTTGATATCATGCATTATAGACTTTACTTCAGATGCAAGAGCAAGAGGATCATTATTTTGCAGGTCAAGAGTGAAGAGTTTAATCATGAGTTGAACAACTTCAAGTGCAAAATGTGAGTCATAGAGTTCTTTCAGCTTTTGTAAGGCTTCAAAGGCAGTTGAATATGATGAAATATGGAAACTCACCTCTTCATTTACAGATGCTGCGATTAATGCATAAGCTTTTTTGTTCTTGTTTTCCCAAATGACGAACTCTTTGTCTGAGGTAGGTTGTACTGGGTCATTGTCTCCATCTCTGACACACACTCCTTTCCACAACTCATTGAAAATGAGGGTGTGTTTTATCATCCGGGACCATTCAAGATAGTTCTCCTTGCCTGTGAGAACTATTCCCACCATAGATATGATTGAATGCATACTGTAGCAAATAAAATTTCGGCTACAAAACTTTTACTTTAATGGAAAAAAATATAGTTCTGATATAATGGGACAACAGATTCAAATATCAATTTGCATGCTTCTGCACAATGTTAAAGCACAAAATATGGTAGTATAAAAAACCCTCAATAGCACTGCGTTCACCAAAGAAAAACTGAAGAATGTAGTCCAGACGTATTTGGACTCTCAGATATTGTGTCATACAGAGAAGTATTTAGGTTATTTTCAAGAATAATTTGAGACAGACGTATCTCTGATTTTAAGCCACATGAAATATGCCACAAAACTGCAAAAAGCTTAAGCTCTTCTGCAAACCAAGATACAAAGATCCTTTTTATGGCACGCATGTAACATCACCCATAGCTCCTCTCCAATTCCCAGCAATCGGCAGTCATCTACTCTGCTACCAAACGAGCTCAAGAAACTTTACATCCCCACGCTTCAACACTGATGTCGGAGCATCACAATTTCGACTTCTTCAAAACTCAATTAACATATCAGCGCCCAAAACTCAATTATAACATTATATATGTTCAAAAATCACTAAGTTAAAGGTCCTTGTAACAAAATGACTGCAGGAAAAAGCTACGTTATTGGTCCCTGTAGTCTCAATATTATTGCACACAAAATGCTTCTACAGATCAAGCTTATATGCCATAGCGTTATCGCTCATTGCAGGCAGATTACCACAGCGTACCGCTTTGGCCGTCAAGAATCATTGGAACACCACACTGCGCAAGAAAATATTACATCACCATTGTCATGTGGTAAAACCTCACTCTACTCACACAAACGGATTTTCCCCTTCACATCACAATGAAAAGACGAAAGGATTATCCAGCAACTCATTTCTGAAAAGTAACGGGAAACCTCATAATTCTCAGGACAGTCCTCATACTCCACATGGGATTGCAGAAGCCGAAACCAAATCGACAATTAATGCTGAAATGAAATCGCAACTTCTCCCAGTTCATGACATCGAAGCCCTGGCTCAGGGATGCATGCTACTACCAGACCCTAGTAGTCTTTCTACAATTATTAATAACATCATGCAGCAGGAAGAAGATAATTTGAGCAAAGAACTTCAACGCACAAGACAGTGCTTATTTTATGTCAGAACAGCGCCCCCTTTTTTGAAACGTTTATGAGCAGTCAGACAGGATGGACAACGCTAGATAGTGGAGCAGTATGGGCAGTATGGACAGTCGCCTTCTGGAAAACAGAGAGCGCAGGTAAAGGAATATGGCAGACAGACAAAGGTGTTACAAGGAGCATGAGAGCTAAAAAAGTAGTTGCCTCTGATACCATGTCAGGCCAAGCAGTAACTCCATTAAGCAAAAATTGGTTCGTATATTTTATTCCATTAGGTAGGTCTATTATATACATGAGGGAGAGATTGTTCAGTTCATCTCCCGATGACTGTTCATATTTCTCATTTATTTATTTACATATATTTACACAATCATAGGGATTAGGTGTCAACAATTTTACTATCATGTTAAATGTGATTGCTAATCTGGAATTGATATTGAGCTAATATGGAAAATTGAAGTAAATTTTCTCTAAGCATAGAACATACCTAAAATTAATATGGAATCAAAGCTGAGGTGAAGAGAAAGCCCAAGCAAGAGTGAAAGAGCAATCACCGAAGACAGTTGGAAAGGACAAAAAGGCTCAATGGGTTCCTCATCCCTCTCCAAATTCACCAAGGGTGAAGTGAAAGAAAAGAAGATTACTAGAGTGGCGTAACAGAAGCATCTGGTGCCCTACCAAAAGGACACTTCAATGGGAAGTATGGATTTAAGGGTGGAAGGAAAGGCATATGCCTTACTTGCAACAATTCTAGCCATTATGTGAAGGAATTCTAGATAAAGGGACACATCATTTGATAATGATAACAACCATTCCAAGGGCATATTCAATTATTAAAGGAATGACAGGTCAAATTGCAAAGGAATAAAAGGAATGAAGGTCATCAAGGAAATGGCAGACTCTTCAAGAAAGCAAGGAACTCTAGAGAAGGAAACAATCGTGGAGATTATTCTTGGAGATGATGACACCTATTCCGTAAAGGGTGTAGGGAATGTTACCTCTCAATTGAACGAGGGTAACATGATTCGTTTACAAGAAGTTCTTTATGTGCCTGATCTCAAGAAGAACCTAGCGTCCATTTCGGCAATGGAAGTCAAAGGTTTCAAGGTGGAATTCATCGATGAAAAGGTACGTGTTTGAAAAATGAATTTTCAAGACACTTTTCCTCTTGGGTTCAAGGTTGGTAATTTGTATCAAGTTGCAGGAAGTCCATTGGGGACCATGTCAGTGGACACACCTCTTCTATATCACTGGAGGTCTGCTCATTATGGGGCCCTACCCGATGTGAGTCAGATGGTGAAAGGGATGCTTGAATTCAAGAAGAGCATGGAGGTACATGTCTGAGATGTATCGAAGGAAAACTTACAAGGTGACCATTCCCCTCATGTAGGAAGTCCACGGATTTGGAACAACCCAAGGGATTTGAGATTCATGATTAGGAATCTCATGTATGCGGGTCGAAGAAAGATCTTTATGATTTAGAGCAAACTTCCCGAGCTTCATATGAGAGGATTGAGAGCTATCTGATGAAGTTGAGATTCACTAGGAGTGAAGCTGATCGAAACCATTTCTTTAAGGTTGTGGATGATAGACCTCTCATACTAGTACCTTATGTGGACGATTTCTTTCTGGTAGGTAAAGACCCTCTCATTTACAAAAATAAGAGGGAGTTGGATTCCGGATTTGGAATGCTGAACTGCAAGCCCGTGACTACCTCGATGAAGCCTAACTTTAAGAAGTTATGTGGTAGTGATGTCGGACCTGATTTGGGAAATGCCTTTGAGTTTCATAAACTTGTACTAGCATTGATGTTCTGTTGATGCCTCGAAAATCATTGCATCAACATCGGGGGATAACCACCCAGTCCAGACCTTAATGCAGCTCCTTTTCCGTTTGGGATGGTGGCTCCGACTGGATATAATGGGACCAATTTCCTAGTGATGAATAAAAAGGGGATGGATGAGTGACTGGTTTTCTAATAAGTAATAATGGATGGATTACTTAATCTAAAAGAAAAAATACAAATAACTATTCTATTCCGGGAAATTTCTATTCTTAAGTGCAACGTTTGATGATCTCTGTTCATCAATAGGCATATAGATGACTCTATTCAATAAACATAGACATTCATTCATATAATAATTGCTTTGTTCAAATAGTTGAACAAAGTAATTAATAAAACATTGTTACACTTGTCTTTTATATATTACTGATACATGTATTAATAAAAGAAAAGCATCCTGTAAAAATCCAATAGTGGAAAGTATAAAGAATGTTGTTGAAACACATGCATATATTCAATAAGAGCAAGAATAATCAAATAACAATTCACATAAAAAGAATGAATTCAGACATAGATAGTAGTACCATATGAGCTGCAAATCATTCCCAACATCAATCGCAATTCGAATTCCTTCTTTCAACTCAGAGATACTTTTAAATAAAGGCAATAGTGCACATCCACATAAAAGCTTCGTTGTTAAAAATTGGAATAATTGACCCAGTCCTTATAAAAAAATATACCTGAAGTACAGTAGTGCAACTTCAGGTTTAAGTCATATACAAAAACTCAGGACCCTTTCTAAATACATGAAAGGGTCGATAAATACTTAATTAAACTAACTAACTACAAAATTAAAATGCTATTAAATTGGTATAACTTGATCTTGAATATCTCCTCCACAGCAATTTGGTAGTCAGCAGCATGATTCATCACTCTGGTTGTTTTCCCTTTGATCTGAGTTGGCATATTGCTAGCATCGGTTCCACTTCTTGAGGGCGGCTGAGACGAGAATTGAGCTGAGCCGAATATGTGGCATCGTGTATATCGGGAATGATACACCTGATTGCATTTGTTAGGCACTTGAGGGCAGCTCTCTGGCTATATGGTTTTACTAGGAACAACCAATAGGTGTCCCAAGTTAAACTTTGAATACCTGTAATCAATCTCCCATTCTTTTCCAGCTCTTGATAACATGATTGCTCTAATGTTTTAGCCGATAGTAATTTACCTGGTGTACATTGAGAGATCATATTAGATAAATAGAGAGTATTGTTAATTAATTCAATCAAATTACTTGTGGATAATTTGCATCTAGAAACTGTTCTCTCTGCCTTCATCAATTGGGACTGCCATTCCATGAATAGAATTTCTTTATGTGATTCTAGGATTTTAGGAAAATTTGCTACCTGTCCCTCACTAATGTCCTGCCAAGTAAGAAAATCTGTTAAGGTCTCATCGGCCTGCTCTAATTCTTGTCTAGCATCGACTGATTTATCGATTATTAATGATGTTATGTCACACAGAGGTTCAACTTGAGCAATTTTATGGCACAATAATCTTATTTGTGTTACCAATGCCTTATTAATCTGTAGTGCTTCTACCCTGAAATCGGCAGGCTGCGGAAGATTCTTGAACTTCTGTATTTGAAGTGATAATTGAGCGATTTTCTCATCTTCTGTCTTTACCATTAGTTCATTCATCGTCTTCAATTTTTCCAATTCCTCCGATAATTCTTTCTGCTTTTGAATCGTGCTCGAATCTACCCTTTGTTTCTCTTCCAATAGCTGCTTGTTCAGTTTATTATTTAACTGTTGTTGCGTTAACAATTGTTGTTCTAATTGTTCTGCTTTCTATTGTGCCTCTGATAGCTGTGCTTGTAACAAAATGATTGCTTAATCTTTTGTTTTTAGCAAATTACTCACTTCCAATGCCTTATCCATGGTGGCCGCCGAATAGGCTCCAGCATACTGGGACAACTTTGTTAGGTCATCATAAGGATCGAACTCCTCATTCCAAACTACGTTGGTTGTCTCTGTTTGTTCGGGGAATAGGGAAGGTTTATCAATCCTTCTCCTTTTCCGTTGTCGCTTTACTACAGCCCTATGTTTTGGGCTGTAAAAGACATCCAATGGAGGTATATCCTCCACTTGCAAAATGATTTGATTTGAAGGACCTTTCGGAGTTATTTCGAAGTCTGCACTGGGGGGTGCCGCTGGTTCCTTCACTTGGAACCTTTTTTGACGTTGTATCCTGTGTATCAGTTGCTTTGGACGTATCGGAATCTTTAGATCTTTCTGGATTGCTTATGATTGAGTCGAATTTCTGCCATTCTTGGAGAAATCTTGGGTCAATCTGGGTATCGACATTCACATCCTTGCTGCTCTTATCATGCTCCTTTTTCTGTTCCTCCTCATGTATTTTCTCTTACTATTTCCTTCGCACTTCCTCTTGTTATTTCCTCTGGAGTTCTTCTTGTTCTTTCCTCTGGAGTTCCTCCTGCTCTTTTCTTTGGACTTCTTCAAAAATTTCTGATGTAGCCGGAGGTTCATTGGTAAGTTGTTGTTCAGGTTCGCTTGATTGTGTCATCGAGGCAGTAGCTAGCAAATCTAGAGGCAGAGTTTGCAACCTCTGCTCTCTGAGTTTGTTGAATTCCACTAACCCATCGTTGTGATATCTCATTTTAGCTAATGCTTGAACCTGAAATAATGGCTCCACCAAAGAAAATAGATCATCAAACGCATCTTATTTATGTTCAAACTTAGTGATTTTTGCCTGATCCAGTACATTATAGACGATTTTCCTTGGATCAAATCGTCTATTAGGAAGAGTGGCGAGATTCAGTATATTTATCTTTTCTGCTTCTTTCTCTACATGCTTATAGCCATGCAAAGTTTAAATGCCACACCTTAGAGGAAAAGGAGGCCAAACTTGCTTCTTTGAATTCCTCAGAGTCTTGGTCGCTCCTGCGGATGTAAGCTGATATGTTATCTCTCTAGCCAATAGTTTATCGGGTATGTACAAGGGAAGAACATGAGGTCTGGAATGGCTGCCGAAAACTCTTATATAGGTAAATGTATCTTCTCCGAACCATTTTCCTAAGGTTGTTAAGTCAATCTCTGCTTGTGAGGAAATCTTAGGAGCAGGTTTGTCAAAAATTGCATAGTAAATGGGCAACATAAATCCATTGCAAACTTGATATAGGTGGTGCTTAGAATGGGCTTTCCACAACTTCTGGTGATAGATATGAATCGGCATGGGATCTTGTGGAGTCCATCTCCACCCCAGCACAGGAAATTCGGAGTTAAAACAAAGAGTATCTAAGATGTAGGCACTATAATAAAATGGAGGAATAAACCTATCAGTAACGCGGGTTTTGTTTCTGAACTCAAGAATAGCAGTTGCTAACTTATCAAATAATATATTTCCCCAATCCATTATTTCGCTATTGACTGCTGCTTCCATTAAAGATACCATCTCTATTGAGAATTTTGAGGAATCATGCAACCCCCAAATCCTACACATCATCGCTCCAGCATAACAATAAGGAGAACATAAGGAATCTATAGAATACTTACCCGAGGACTCATGCTTGTGTTTTGCGGGGTTCTGTCTCCATTCCCGCATAGGTGCTGATTCGGTTTCATTTTCATCTCTGAACTTCTCCAGAAATGCTTTGTTATACTTCTTCTCTAGTTCAGGAAAATGGTACATTTGTCTCAAATTGTTGGGTTGAAACGAGCCGAAGACTCTCCCATCGACTGTACAAAATGTTCTATTTGTAATCGAGATTTCCTCAACTGCCCACCTTACTACATCTGTGTATGGAAGAATTTTCTCTCGAGCAGCTATCCGATGTAAGTAAGAATCGACTAAATCCTTTAGGGTAGCCTCGTACTTTCGGTTCGAACCTGCTGTAGCTTGTACTGATACTTCTTGAGGTTCTTCGGCTTCAACCAGATTATAGATTCTCTGCCAACTAGTATTACCGAGACCAAGACATGTAGTGTCTGAGATCAATTCTTTTTTACTTGGTCCCGGATCGGCGGTAGATTTTCCCTTTACTATGGAAGCTGAATCTGTTCCAATTTTTTTAGATTTCTTCCCCATTTGGCCTAAATTTGTTGCTTCAGAGGAGCTCTGCGCAGGAGATAAAATGAACGTAATGTGGAGAATAGGTGGTGCAAACCAAGTATGAAAGAGTTATATCAATCAATGAAAAATGGAGGATTAAAATAATACTACCGCAGATACAATCTCTCAAGATATTTTGGCATAACTACTCCATTAATTGGCCATTTAAACCTGTCAATCATTTAAATGCTCATCATATCGTTTATTCGCCGAATAATTCATTTAAGCATGGCTTTGATTTTTTGGCGGTTGATCGCAAGTGAATCACTATCGGGAATAGAAAGGCTTTTAATAATAATTTAACATAATATACCCAAGCCTTTACAATCCTTTTTGAAATTCACGCTCAGCTTTATCGCAATCGGAGATCAGAGGAATGCTTGAGTAGTTTCATTTGTGTCATTGCAAAATCCCCGATCGCCGATAGCGATATCGCTAATTTGCATCAGGAGTTTTTAGAAGGGGGCCTTTTGTTGCATGCATGTTATACTCCCCGATCGCCGATAGCGATATCGCATCGGAGCATAGAGAGAGGGTCTTTTGTTATGATTTCTTACCTTCCCGATATCCGATAGTTATTCGCACTTGTCGCATCGAGGAAAACCAATGGGTCTTTTTGTTAAGCATCCTTTGTCATTGCGATATGCGATCTTGCGATCACTTTATCATAATAATAAAGAACTATTCATTTATTATTATAAGACCGATTATATGTTGACTCAAAAGGTTTATAATGTTTTGTTTTTTTTCGGACCTTTTGAGGAATGATAAGTTGATACCAATTTTATCTAAAAGGGACCCATTTCATATTATAGTTTGAAGGTAAAATTTTATGAAATGGGGGGTTGTTGTACAGCACAACCATGTGCTAGAAATTACCATTATGTCTCCAGCAAAGACTTCTCTAGTCCTATGATTGTTTAAGTATTCTATTGATATTATAAGTCGAGGTGTTTTCTTAGGCCAATATTTTTGTAAAATGTATTGTCATTAATGTCAAAATGTCAAGGAGAGTGTGTTTGAATCATTAAGAAAGCATACAATGTGTTACCATTGATGTCAATTTGAGGATTAGTGTAGATTAGTCACTCTTATGGATCATATTATATCAAAAGAAAGCAAACAAAGTGTAGTCAGGTGTTGCAGCATTTAGTGAACAACTTGCATCGCAAGCCATCACATCACTGGCCCTTATTCATTTCAGGGGGTCCCAACCTTCTCAATGCTTAATCACAGGGGGGGATCTAAAATGACATTAGGCAGTCAAACCATTGAAGCTCCATGGAATTTTTTGAATGGATTAAGGCCTCCCCCCTCCCTTCTTCTTGCAAAAGCACCATTTACCCACCCCCAAAAAAGTTCTTACAATGATATGAAATCATTTAAGGTTGTGTTACACGTGTGGGGCCATATGTGACAAGTTTGTTGTCAACTAACAAATGAAAAGGTTGTTTTCAAGTGTTGGTTCATTTATTGGACGCTCAAATCATCAAATTATTTTCAACACTAATATTAAAAAGTTTTCTCGATATGTAATAATCATTGCTCCTAGTCAAGCTTTTTGTCACAATGTGCTTATGGTTTGGTTCCCAAGGCATAAGTGCTCTTGAAACATCGTGTATCAGAGATTTTATAAAAGGAAAAGTTAATGGATTTCTCTAACACCCGAGAAGGTTGTCTCCTCATTAAGCCCATAGTCACTAAGCATTAAGCATTAGTTCCTAAGGGTTGAGGCCCCTGGAACAATGGATATGAAAATGTATGAGAGATAAAAAAAATTCTTCCATACTTGATAAGATTAGATCCTAGTGGAAGAATGCTAAGGTTTAGTGCCCAAGGGCGAAAAGCTCCAGCATAACCCTAGATCATCAAGCACACAAAAGTTTAGAAATTTTCCAAATAGCCCGACACTTTTGATATGCCAGCTAGACAAGTGATGGAACAATTGTGTGGCAAGTGATAGAGTAGTGATGTGACGTGCTAGGAATAGTAGATGACATGGTAGAAGAGGACATGTGTCACCCAAATTTGGTATTTTTGTGCCTACCAATGGTGCAAGGGTGAGTGACATAAGGTAAGTTTCAACAATGCCATTTTGGCTAAGGACACATCAACATATGAAAACTTGATGTCCTAAGGTTTATCATGCAATACTTTCTGGTGTATTTATTTTTTGTTAATGACCCGATCTCCTAATATGCATCATTTGAAATGCATAGCCTTGGTCGCAAAGAGATAATGGGAAAAATCCTAAGGTCTAAGCACCCCTAGAGCATTGAAATCCCAGGGTAATGTTTTAAAAAGGCATGGTGCTATCAGATCGCTCGATAACCAAAGATCTGTCATTTGAAAATCCTGAGAAACAAAATAATAGCCAAAAGGTGATAGATATTTTGGCGTTATCAAATCAACTAATAACCCATCATTCATTATTTTCCAAGTCCAATAGCGCAATATTTGATAGCTGACGATCCCCAGTGATAGAAATATGGTTGACTCTTAACAAAAAAAGGTTTATGTCAAATGCCCAAAGAACCTTGGTTTTGCAAATAATTCTTGTGTTAAAATTTTTCTAGGTATTCCACAAATTATTGGGTATTCCCTAAATTCTTGGTAAAGTTCAAATCCCAACATTTTTTTGTTGGTTAATCCATTTCCAAAATCCCATAGTTTAAACGTTGATGGAAAGGAGCATAAAAAATAAGGAAGATTGTTTGCACTTGCATAAGCAATCCTTTGAAGGAGGAAGCCCTATAAATTGAAAAAGACAAGAGAGGCAAGTGTGGCATGGTGTAAGGAAGTTTGTGGATGTGAAGAGGTGCATTACAATGAGTATTAATAGATGATGTGTTTGAACTACAGGAAGAGTGAGAATGGTCAATAGTAAAGTGTGATATATGCTTGTAGGGCATGAGAGGAGCGTTAGTGTAGTTTTGTATGTAAGATAAGTACCATAAAAAAAAAAAATTATCTTCGTAGTAAAGAGGAACTTTCCTAAGTGTATGGAACAAAGTTGATGAGGTAGCTACAATGAACCAAAGTGTAAAAGTCGACTAGAGAAAATCATATTGCAAATCAGAAAGTAGAGGGGATTGGCATCTCCTATAGGTTGGTGCTTACAAAGTAGAAAAGAGGATTGGTGTCTCCAATAGGTTGGCACTGACAAAGCAGCAAAGGCAAATAGTGTCTCTTGTATGTTGGTGCCTACGAAACAACAAATGGGATTGGTATCTCCTATAGGTTCATGCCTATGAAGCAGTAGAAGGGATTGGTGTCTCATTGAGGTTTGTGCCAGCAAACTTGATCTAGATCTTGGGGGCTAACATCCAAAAACCATGAATTTTGAGAGATGAGGGGAGGAACATATATATCTACCAAGAAACTAATCAAAGAAATCATAAGAAAAATACCTACACTAAATACAAAAAATAACTTTATCAATTGAGAAGAAGACCATTTTTACAATTACATTATGGAGGACCAAATTGTCTTTTTGCAAGATGAGGCTCATTATTTATAGTATTTTCAGTGCCTTATTAAGTTACATCATACAACATGGGTAAATACCATGAGTGGGTACCACTTTCCATTTTGATCAATCCTCCCCCCTTATGAATCAATGGTCCCCATTAAATCAAGTTCCCCCCTTAGAAGCTTTTGTTGAATATGATAAAATGAAGAGAATGGCTTTGTGGTTAACCCATAACCATGAGTTTGTGGATAACCCAAAACCATGTGTTTTTGAAGAAAATGGTTTTGTGTGGTTGACCCATAACCATGGGTTTCTGGATGACCCATGACCATGATGAAAAAATGTTTTAGGATAGAGTTACCATGTAATGCTTATGGGCCAACTGTGTTATTGAGAGTATACGTCCTAGAAAATGGACTTTGATGGCAAGGTTTTTATGTGTTTGACCCATAACTATGGGTTTGTCGATGATTCATAGTAATGATGAATGAAGGTTCGAGGATAGAGTTACCCTATAATGCTTGTGGGCCAATTGTGATACTGATAGTGTGTGGCATAGCAAATGGACTTCGATATAATTTGCTTACTAGTTTTCCAAGGTATCATAGAAATAAGGTGGCTTATCTTTGTAGATTCTCACTATCCAACTATATTATATAAATCCTTCCTTCAAGTAATCATATTTCAATAATTGTAATAATACATCATTCTCTCTAATAAAATCACTTTAGAAAGGTATGGCATCTTCCTCTTGTGGCAAATCAATTGGGCCCTCAAAACGATTGGTTCCTGGAGGAACAAATCTAGTGAGAGGATCTTCACGTGGGAAGATATTCAACATACATGTTTTTTATTGTTGTAACCACTCATCATCATTAGACCCATCATGCATGTTTAAGAGATCGTTTAGTAAATGCATTGTTGGACTTGAACTCTTCTTTAATATTTCTATCTAAATTCGTTTGTATAAGAGATTGAGAGCTTGAATGACATCCCTCTCATAATCATGTCAAGAAAATTCTAAATGATTCCATATGACTAGTAAAACTAATTATGTGAGACATCCCTTCTCAGCATCTTCCACCATCATATCTTCAACATCTTTGATTGATTTTATGATGCTTGAGACAAGGGGCTTTGTACTCTTGACTTCCTTTACAAGGTAGCCACAAAAACAAGAACCAATCTCTCTATATAGTGGTTCCCTTATGGTAGCCTCTCTGAATGAATTTTTGACACTGCTACGACGATTCTCACTCCAAAGGATGGAAACTAAAGAAGTATTTTCCTCAACATAGTTTGGATATTTATGAACAAGTCCTTCCATTAATTTTCTTACTTATACAGGCCTATTCAAAGAAAAAATAACTAGTACTTGTTTCAAGTGGTGTTGAATAATTCTTGGTGTCGAAGTAGAATCTCTTTCATCTACAACTAGTGCTCCATCATAGTCTTGAAATTTCACATCCATGTTCCCCAAATTATATCATGCAAAAAACTCCTTAGGATCATTAACGATCAGTAATTTGTAGTCCTAATTTGCATCCTTGTAGTGCCCAAGTGCCTCATATGTTAGGGCATGGTCGAGGAAGGCCACAAGTGCCTTGGGGGTGAACTTGGTGGCCTAAGAGAAATCGATGGTAGCTTCATCGAAGTTATCCATGGAAAGCCTCATGCTCCTTCTGTTGGACCATACATTGGCATTCTCAAGGTCTTATTTAAAGAGCTCCATGAATATTCCCTTGTAATTATCTAGATCTCTAGCCATGACATCCATGAGGGCTTCCTAGAGCTTGGGATTCTCCACATCTTTCAACCTCATGTGTTTCAAAATCGTTGCCCTAGACACAACCATGTGACCCTATTTCGTATGCACCCAGAATAGTGATAAGATAAACCCCATCATGAGGTGCCTCCTAACGCGATGAGGGTTTTCTTGGAAGTGGCAGGATTTGAATTCTTGCTTGTCTTTGACATTTTCAACTACAAATATCATTAGTTTGGGGTTGGAGTGGCAGCACAGAGGCTTCAATCCCAGGGTGGTCTTGGTTTGCCTAGGTGGTCTTGGTTTGCCTAGGCAACATTCTTTTCATCAAAGAATGATATCGACATTAGTTTGGCTTTGTTCATCTAAAATACCTCCTTTGCAGGTTTGTCCCCAGGATGGTCCCGAGATGGTAGCCTAGATGGTGGAAGTGAATATTTAGACCATCATGAAGTCCCAGAGATTCAAACTCAATACCTCATTTTCTTCCTTTGCAATTTGCAGTAGCTCGAAATGATTCTCGTTGATGGATCACTTAGTTGATTTGTTTTTTGAGTCTCCCAATAGCATGGGATTCTCTGGCGAGCCAAGCTCAAAGCAATATTTTTTCAAAGCATGAGATTTACCTTCATGGGAACTGTTGGACACCTAATCCTATATGCGCTGGTGTGGAATGTGAAAAGCCACCGGATTCCAAGAGACCTTGGGATATGGAATCCAATAGTCACACAAATGTACTATAAATGTATATCATGTCAATAATAATGTATTCAATGTTTTATCATCTACCTTCATTGTTTGCATTCCATGTGAGTCTGACATGGTATCAGAGCGGGTCATATCCTGCACTGCTCACATTTGAGCCACTTGTTTTATGGCCTTTCTATGCAGGTCAGTTTTGCCATCAATTCTGCATTTCATAAATGTTTTCTCAGCTAAATTCTAGCTGCAATCTCTGCTCACATTTTCACGTAGTAACACTCTTCCTTCAATGTTAGTCCTTCTGCATTGCATTTATTTACCTCTCAGTTTTTTAGCCTACTTGAATAGTATGTCAGTGGTCATTTCTTTGTCAGTGTGTCAGGCCTGAAACCTCCTCAGTGTTGTCCTCGGTAGTTTATCTGCTGGTGGAATGAGCGTGGTAGTTTCATATGCGTTTTGTACCACTCCATACTCGCACCACATGGCATCTCTCATCTCTATTCTTCCCTTTATGCTGCTTATCAGAACTTGAGTGTTTTATTCCCCACAATCACCTGTTGAGCTGAGATGGTGGCAGCTAAAGGGCACCTGAAATGGCCATTCTTTCAGAACTTCGAGAGTAAAGAATGTTTCATCAACGAGGTGCATTCCCTGCCTGATCCTTTTCAGGTCTTCGAAATCAAGATTGGCACTCCAAAAGAAATAGGTATGCCAATAGAATTTTGTTTGCATTAGCACCACCAGTGAATGTAATGGTGTTTTGTCTTCAATACACGGAGGTTGGAACCCAGTCTGATCATCATAAGCATTGGATTTTAAAATAGGTTCATAAGGTGTCTCTTCAATTAAATTCACCAGAGCCTTTATATTAAGCCTACGTGTCGCTTTGTAAATTCCTTCTACGTTTTTGTCACAGAAGATACAACACCAATTAGGAATCAAAAGCCAAGACAGGATTTCCAGCGCAACAGAGACGTGCCATTTGAAATCACCGGTGCCATATTCTTCATCGACAATGTGGAGAAATACTTCAATGTTATTAGCTTCTTGGATTCCCTGTAGGAGGAGGAATTCCCTGTGCAAATAGATGATGTAAGGACTGTTTCCATAGGGGTAATGTTGAATTAATGCCTAGAGACATGCCATGGGATGTATGTTAGGATAATATTTTCGGTCTAACAGATAAAGTGGCAAAAAATAGTGTGTCAAGATATTGTAGTCCTTCAATCTATTATTTGTTAAGCGCATTTTAGACGTCAGTATAGTACATTCCCTCAACGCTTGTAGGTATACTATCCTCAGGGAATACTCAATCAATCTCCACAAGTGAGTATACACGTGCCCCGCCAGTATTCCTCGGCCTGTTTGGCTTATGGGCAGTCTCCATCTTGGTCTGTAATGGGGTCTCCCCCCGAGCCTGAACTTAATTATTTCCTCAAGTCTGAATTTTGAGTGTGTACAAGATGCACCACTCATGGTAACAGTGATTTCGACAGTGATTCCGACAGTCCCCAGGAGTATTACCCCGGCGAAGAAAAGAGTGGCATGCTAGTCTAACATCCATCCAAATAAAATAGAAATATTGATGTTATTTTTAATCGGGCTAGACAACTTGGAGCTTTGGAAGGGCCTGCTGACCAACCTCGGCCATCATCTACCTCAAGATCTGTCTCTAGAACTGGGAGGTTTCTTTTAGGAGAGAGTGTACCAGCTGCACCTCAACCAATTGACACCTACCACAGAGATATTTGCTGACCTCTGAGCAAATGAGAAAATTTTGGATCGAATGGTGTAGCTCCTCAAGGATTTGGCAGTTGGATTTGTTGAGGAATCCGTGTAGCAGAGTGTGAGACAAAATTCATGAATATCTCCCAGTAGATCCGTCCAATAATT
Source organism: Pinus taeda (assembly GCA_000404065.3). NCBI lineage: Eukaryota > Viridiplantae > Streptophyta > Pinopsida > Pinales > Pinaceae > Pinus > Pinus taeda. The sequence continues at coordinate 35,315 of APFE030566434.1, read as the reverse complement.
GGTTTTCACTTACTTACAAATTCACTACCTGCAAACACTTTTTTTCTTTTTTTTGAATGGGGGGGCTAGTCCCCTGCAAACACTCACCCTCATGCTTTTGAAGATTGGCTAAAGCTGGAAATGAACTCATGCTTTTGAATATTGGATAAATTTGGAAATAAAATCACCTGGCTTAAATATATCTAGTGATGGACAACTACAACAGAACACCGAATATTTTCCAGCCACGATGAAAATGAATGCCTCCTAGGTTTGAAAATTGCGACCACTAGCCTTTGGATGGCCAGTTTATGGTATCTCTGCCTTTGGATTTCCAGTTTATATTTGTGATACTAACAGATTATCTCTTTGCCTTCATATTGTCAATTTGGACTATACATTTAAATGCATTATATTCATCTTAGCTTTGGGTTGAGTTGAGGTGGCATCTTCTCTAGTTCACACCAAGATCTTACTCTCTCTTGCATATGGAAGATTGTTCATAGTCTCAGAGTCTACTCCTCTTCTTAATATGTTAAGAGTATAAGTGGGTATATTTTCCTCGTTGTCGTATCATTTGTCGAAATAATGATTGGAATTGATAATTTATTAGATTTATTAAGAACTCTAATCATTTCAACTATTGAAAGCACAGTTAAAGTCAACAAAGACACTCTCACATATATTCAAACCTATCTTCAAAATGCACAAGAACATATTGATTTTTTACAGCTTGAATCTCAACTGCAGCAAGAAGAATTACAACAATGGAGTCATCATTCTAAACTTGTTTCTATTCAAAACATTGAAACAGACTCCCACAAACAGCAAGTCAATAATATTATAGTTGATTCAAATCTAGTGCCTAATGAAGCAGTAAAATTGCATGCAGAAGAAGAAATTCAGCCTGCACTTCCAAGCCAATCATCATACCTTGGGAGGAACTTGTCCATAACAAGCACAAAACTGGTCTTGGATATGACAAGGATGTGTCCTTTCATATTCCAGACTATTCCAAGCCTATCAAATTGCAGAGTGTAGGATTTCTTCATGAGACTTTACCTTCACCTGTTCCAGATTCTTCTCCTTCACATTCACAGTCAAAAGTTGTTAAATGCCAACATTGTGACCGAGTTGGTCATATGAAAGATCATGGTTTTGATCTTCATCCATGTAAGCATTGTCATAAAACTAGTCATTCTTCAAACATATGCTTAAAAAACAAGTCTCCTGCAAGAACAAAGATTCATCTTGGATGGATCACTTCTTGATAATGGGATTTAATAGCCAAGAATATATTCTAGTCATATGTGAGAACTTGTTCTAGAGTATTGAACAATCTTGCAGTTGAGTTTTCTCCATCATCTCACCTTGTATCTGACAAGGGGAGAAATGATGGTCATCTACAAGCTTCAAATCCACATCAAGTGAGACTGAGCCACAACCTGCCATACCAGATTCAGAGTTGTATCCAGAGACAAAGATGCCCTTGAGCATGCCATCAGTTGGTGATACCTCTTCAAAGAATTGAGGACACTTCCTCTAGTAGAAGACTTTAGCTTCTTACCAGTTTTGGAAGAGTTCTAGGAATTGAATTAAGCATTCAAGAGTTGGTGGTAATCCTTAAACCATCACAGGTTGAGACCTCCCTTTTCAAGTTCAGGTTCTCCCTTTATGCGGGGTGAGACCTCCCTTTCATGGTTGAAGGTTTCCCTCTTCAAAACATCAGGAGCACTTCCTCTAGTAGAAGACCTCAGCTTCTTGCCAGATCTGGAAGAGTTATGGGAACTACACTAAGCATTCCAGTGTTGGTGGTCATCCTTAAACCACCTCCCTTATACCAACATTTCAGAGAACACATTCATCCTAGTGTTGCCATGCATTTTTGCACATTTTGTATTACAACTCTCTTCTTGGACTCATACATTCCCCTTCAAATTAAAGGGGGGAATGTTCGACACCTAATCCTCTATGGGTTGGTGCGGAATGTGAATAGCCACCGCAGTCCAACATGTGAACATGTATGCATAGTCATATAATTTCAATTCACAAACTTAAGTTTCTAAGGTTGAGTTGTCAAATACACAGTGATCATAACGGTATCCCTCCCCATCAACACTTGCAAAATCATCTATTTACGCTCCATCTCAGCAATGACAGTTGTTCCTTGATAAATTGTACAATACCTTTCAAAGAAGTTTCCCTTCTCTTTAAAATCAATGTGAGAATTATTTCCTAAATACACCTTCAGAGAAGTCCTCTCCTGAAACAGTGTGGACCTCCATGCTATGAAAATCATATTTTCTGGCTTTGCTCCCTCACCTCAGTATGCTTCCCACATGTCGTGAAGTCTCAAAAAATTCTTTCTCATGGTGACAAGGAGATTCCCATATCGATCTCTCATACTATGTGTGTCTCTGAATCTCCATTAGATGGGGAGATCTAGGTGCATATGTTTGTGCTCCAATACAAGGGAATCCATGGATGTGCACTGTAGTTATAGATTCATAGGATTTGTTTATTCACTCCCCCATTCAAGGTCTATGAAGGTGTTCATGCCAAAGTGGGGGAACATGATCATTTCACCCCTTTGCCCTTTGACCTGTGACGCCAAGGGGATGGGAAGAATTGGAAATGGGGGAAAAAAAAAAAAAAATCACCATGGAATCTATCGTTGATAGTTTTTTTTGTCAAAATAAGTTTTAAGATCAAAAACCATAGTCTCAAATTCTTCATGATTTCAAATCCATGTCAAAACCCTTGTAAAACCCTGATTGCCATGGAGTCACAACTCCCTTTGATACCATTGATCTATATCTTATGGGATAAGATGCAGGAACCATGATTGTTGTGAGAGGGGGGGGAACATATATATTTTCCAGTAAACTAATCACAGTAACAAAAAAAAAAAATCTCAAACTGAATATAAAAGATAACTTTATTAATTGAGAAGAAGACCCTTTTTACAACTACACTAAGGAGGACCAATATGTCCTTTTTCAAGGTGAGCCCCTTTATTTATAGTGTTATTTGTGCCTTATTTATTTACATAATACAATACCATGGGTAAATACTATGGGTGGGTCACACTTTCCATTTGGATCAGAAATACCTAAGGTGATTGGTGTCTCCTATAGGTTGGTGCCTAGGAAGTAGCAGAGGGGATTGTTGTCTCCTGTAAGTTAGTGCCTATGAAGTAGTAGATTGAATTGGTGTTTCCTATAGGTAGGTGCCTACAAATTAGTAAAGGGGATTGGTGTCTCCTATAGGTTGGTCCCTACAAAGCAATTAGTGGAATTGGTGTCTCCTATAGGTTGGTGCAACAGTAGGTTGGTGTCAACAATATATTTGTATAAATAAGTTTTGTGGTTTTCTCCCATAAGGATTTCCACATATATATTATGTTGCTTGTTCAGTTTACAAGATTGATTTTTTATGTTGTTAAAATGTTTAAATAAGTAAAAAATATTGATTATATTCAGTCCCCCCTCATCTCAGTATAATTGTGAAATCCAACAAATGGTATCAAATCATGTTCCTTCAAATGCAATCAAACCACTGGAAGGTATATCTTATAGGAACAAATGGCTTGTAAGGATAGTGATTTCTCAAACAGAGCTCTACTCTTCAATGGAATGGATTCTTCCTCCTATAGGGATAGGATTAGAACTTATCTAAAGTATCTAGACTCTTAAATTTGGAAATCTATAGTGGATGGTTATAAAGGTCCAACAATTACTTCATTTGAATAGGACAGAAGGAAGACCTTTGGAGATAATGTAAATGACATGAGTGACACTGTGTGTGGCGTATCAAATTCAAATCTTGTTAATGTGATGCATTGTGAAACAACAAAATAAATGTGGGATGAGTCACAAAACACCTATGAAGGATATTATATTGAAGAAATGAAAGAAGTGGAGAATCTGAAGATGGATATTGCATATGAAATTAGAATATACAATTCAACTTAAAAGGAAAAAAGTTTCTAGGGTTCAAAGAAAACACTTGGACAATCTTTATGCTATGTAACCTTCATTGACGACTTCTCTTGTAAGACATGGATCTGCCTCATGAAGACCCAGGATGAAATATTCACCAAGTTTCAAGAGTTTAAGGTTGAACTAGAGAACTTGATAGGAAAGAAGATCAATATTTTAATATTTGAAAATGGAGGAGAATACACTTCAAAATAACTTGTTACCTTTTGTAAGGAAGTTGGGATTAAGAGGGAGTTGATTTTTCCTTATAATCCACAACAAAATGGAGTGATGGAAATAACGAACATGTCCATTAAAGAATATGTCAAGGCTATGATGCATAATAAAGAGTAGCCTATGTTATTATGGGGAGAAGAATCCTTAACAACTGTAAAAATTAAAAATAGAAATCCTCATTGAATTATGGAAGACATGACTCCTAAAGAAGTGTTCACTGGGCAAAAGTCAAAGATTGGGAATTTGAGAATCTTTGGTTTCCTAGTTTACATCCATTTTCCTAAGGATAAGAGGAAGAAGCTAGAACCTTCAAGAAAGAAAGGAATATTTGTTGGTTATGGAAAATCATCAATGGCCTAAGGAGTCTACATTCCATAGCAATGATAGGTTGAGGTTAGTGATGATGTCACTTTTGATAAGTAGGTTGTATATTCGAAGTCTAAGGAAGTTTGGACTCTTCCAATGAATTAAAGAATGAGGCTTATAAGGAAGATATTTTAAGTTCTTTAGAACATCCTATAGAGCCAGAAGGGCCCTGTGAACATGTTGAACCAATTATTGTTCCTAAGATCAGGAAGAGACTAGCATGGCTAAAATCTACATTATAAGAAGCAAAAGGACATGCAACTCCACATGGAAGATCTAGAGAAACTAAGAAACCAAAAAGGTTCTCTAGTTATGCATCTCTTATGACTAATATTATTGATGCAGAACCTTCCACTTATGAAGAAGCAATTATCAGCAAGTATGGAAGGAGGCTATGAATGAAGAATAACAATCCATCATGAAGAATGATGTATGGGAGATTGTGTCGAGGCCTAAAGGGAATTCAATGGTCTTCCAAGTGGATATACAAGATCAAACATGTTGCAAATGGAAGTATTGACAAATAAAAGGCAAGATTTGTGGCTAGAGGATTCTTCCAGAAAGAGGGATAAGACTATGATGAGACCTTTGCAATAGTTTCCAAGTACACCTCCATTAGATCTAGTATTTCTCATGTTGCTTCGTTGGGTTGGAATTTACATCAGATGGATGTAAAGACTACTTTCCTTAATGGTGTAATTTAGGAAGAGGTGTACATAGAGAAAGCTCAAGGTTTTGAGGTGCATGGGAAGGAATCTCACGTTTGCAGGTTGAAGAAGGAATTGTACGAACTCAAGAAAGCTCCAAAATCTTGGTATGCTCAAATTGATAACTACCTGATGAGACTTGGATTTACCAAGAGTGATGTTGATCCAAACCTATATTTCAAGGTTGTGAAGAATGCACCTATGATTTTATTGTTATATTTTGATGATTTGTTTCGAACATGTGTGGAGGTTCTCATCATTTAGTGTAAGAGGTAGTTTTCCTATGAGTTTGAAATGAAGGATCTTGGCTTGATGCATTATTATTTGGGACAGGAAGTATGTGGGAAGTCTAGAAAAATCTTCCTTAGTCAAGGAAATTTTTTTATTGGGATTCTTCAAAAGTTTGGCATGATGGACTATAAATCCATGGCAACTCCCATGGTGACTAATTTGAAGAAATTAAGAGACTCTAAATCCAACTTGGTAGATCCTTCCATGTACTAGCTGTTGATTGGATCATTGATGTATTTGGCGAATGTGAGGCCATACGTTTGCTTTGTAGTGAACACAATGATCAAGCTCTAAGTGGAACGAAGACATGAGAATTGGATTACAACAAAACATATTTTGAGATATCTATGTGGTATGGTAAATTATGGTTTGAGATATGTGTCAAACAGTGACATACAACTTCAAGGATATATAGATTCTGACTAGGAAGGCAATGCATATTTCCTGAAGAGTACTTCAATAGTATGCTTCAGTTGGGATCCATTATGATATAGTATATGAGCAAGAAGTAGAGATTTTTTGCAATTAGCACTATAAAAGAAGAGTATATTGCAGCCAATGAAGTTTGTACTGAAGAAATCTAACTTCAAAAGTTGTTTGTAGGATTGTTCAACCACAAGTTAAAACTGACTTTGATATATTGTGACAACCAAAGCTATCTGAAACTTTCAAGGAATCCAATATTCGATGATAGGTCAAAGCACATTGAAATCAAGTACCACTACATTTGAGACATGGTGTAGAGGAGAGAAGTAAGGCTCGAGTACATCTCCACTAATGAGTAGAAAACTGATATTTTGATGAAGCCTTTGTCTAGAGAGAAGTCCATACACTTCAGGTACAAGCTAGGACTTGTGAAGATTTCCCCTCTAGTAGAGAGGGAGTATTGATATGATAGCATCATGGGTAATTATCCTCCTTGTGTCAAAGATGTTGACCAATTGGTGAGAATAGCCTTAGAAGCCAAGTTCACTCAGTGGAGTGGGTATCTTTAGTGTCAAGCTCAGTCTCTTCAGATTGGATGAGGAACTCATTTAGCTTCGGGCCCAGTTTCTCAAATAGATTGTGGCCTTTGGAGTTTCACCATGAGTCAAAGAGATTAACCAGGATGGTGTACCAAGACTAGTCTAGGTCAGGATTACCAACCACATGGGTTAATGGTACCGACCAGAGTTATGATGACTAGTTGATGCTAAATTTTGTGCCACATGTCAGGAGTACCGACTAGTTGGGTTAGTGGTATCGACCAGTTGTGTCTACTAGTTGATGTTGACAATGTCAGAGATTCCAACTAGTTGATGTTACTATTGATGATAATGTTGATGATGTCAATGATGCTTACGAGACGTTTATGATGTCAAAGATGCTGACAAGATGATGATGATTTTGTTATAACCTTTTCATAGAGAAATTTGTCAACTTAAGAACACCTATGATAGTTAATATGAATACCTTCATATTTAAGAGGGAGTGTTGAATTTTGTAATTATGGTTGGTATTCATAATCAGTATATTTTGGCCCTTGATGTATTTATATAAATTATTGTAAAGCATGTTCTTCATGCTAGAGTCAAAAGAAAAATTATATTTTTGAGTCATGTCCATTCAATTTTTTGAAAAGAAGAAAAAGTGAATTTTTGAATTTTAAATTTTGGCTCCAAAATTAGTCAAGTCAACCTCCCTCCAAGTCAAGTCACCTTAGGTAGAGTCACACCCATTCGACCCAAGTAGATCTTTATATAAAGGTAACTTGACCTCCTCCACAAGGCACCAATTCACACTCTCTCAAGCAAGTATCTTCTAGGCATCCAAGAAAAGGACAAGGAGGACAAAAAGAAGGATGAAATACATCTCTCTCTCTATCATTATCACACGTGTGGAAGGCTTATCTCGCTCATAGTTCGCATATTTTCTGGGCAGTTGCAGTTGTAGTTGCAGGGGGCTAAAATTTGTGGGTAGTTACAAGGGGCCAGAATTCTAGGATTCTCGCAGCTTCTGGGAGGCCGAAATTGGGCCTAGGGTAGAATAAGAGGGTCAAGTTGTTGGATCAATTGGAGGCTTGCCTTGGAGGGAGAAGATTTGGTTTGACCATAGATATGTTGAAGGTTAGTTTGAACTAGTTGTTGACTAGAGATCTAGGTGTATCTCTTGTTGAACAGAACACTTTCTCTATTGAAAAAGTTGTTGGGTTTTTCCCCTTTGTGGGTGTTCCTAGGATAAATATTGTGCTTTGTTCATGCATTGGAATCTTTATTTTTCTACTGTTTTTTATGGTTGAATTTCTTAAGTATAATTAATTAATGATAACTGGAAAAATTAAAAGATCACATCATTAGAAGTAATTATCAGTTTTCAGAAATATTGTGCTTGTATCTATTGCACTTGAAAAATCAACAAGAATATTCATGGTAATTTAAAAACCATTTTTTGTCTAGTTGGATTACTGAATTGGTCTGGAATAAGCCAATTAGTTATTACTTCACTATACATGGAACCATTCAGTTTGGCATTCCATATTGTCAACTAGAACCTAGATTCTATCAAGAGTGGCTTCGAATCTGAGATCCTTGTCTTGGGTCCTCTAATGCAAGTGTCTAATAATGATCATGGAGTTTCCACGAATAATGAAATGTCTAGGCTCGAGAGAGCAAGATGAATTAATACCTTGAAAAAGAGAAAAGGCTTCAACTAGATTATTTATCATGATTCCTAACTTCCAAGTGAAATTTCCTTCAATTGTTTTAGAATGAATTGTAATTACTCATAATAATTTGAAGAAAATGTTATAAAATGTATTAGCATGAATTGTAATTACTCATAATAATTTGAATAAAATGTTCATTAATAGGTATCTTTATTTGAGATTACACCAAATGCATATTTGTAGTGGCTAAGCAGTGAACATGAGAAGCTACATGTTTTCCATGATCTAGCAAATTTTAAATTTGCATAACAAATGCAATTTGCAAGGAACTTTTTTACAATTATTTATTTTCATATAAAAAAATGAGTTTTATATTAAATTTTTAAAAATGGCACATACAAGCCCACAAGGATAAACTCAATTGGAAATCATTGTGTTATGATGTATTATATAAACCATGATATCCAAAGTTCAAATCCCTCATGGGTCAAGCCAACAAAGAAAAAATGGCACATAGGAAATGTGAAATAATTGGCAACAAAGTATTATGGGTAGAAAAAATCTAGCCATATTAAGGGTTAGTAATCCCTCATGGGTCAAGCCAACAAAGAAAAAATGGCACATAGGAAATGTGAAATAATTGGCAACAAAGTATTATGGGTAGAAAAAATCCAGCCATATTAAGGGTTAGTATGGCCTAAACGATTTCTTCACCAAAAAACTAATCCCACAAGTCACAAACAAACTAACAAACCAAAAAATATATAAATATAAAATTTATTTGTAAATATAAAAAACACTTTATTATTAAATTTTATCTTAAAAAAAAAGAGGAAGTTAAATAAATAGAAACTCACAATTTTTATAAAATTCCATTTTCATAATCAAAATGTTTGATTACATAGTATTTTTATACTCAAAATTATATTTCCATGCGACATTTTTTAATGTTGTGACCAGTGAGATTGGTAAATTATCATAAATATTTTACTATACTTGTTAGTCACAACAAATCTCAAAATACTATAACAAATATAATGGAGTTGTTTTTCACTATGATTACTTTATTATTTCTATGGCAAGACAGTAGATATTGCATTGGTTTTTAGTTAAATTCATATTATTTAGATTTGACGAAAAAAAAATTGCAAAATTTATATAACCTGTCATGACGATGAACCACACTAGTTGGTTCGAAACGCGTCGACAATTGATAAATTATGTGATTTCGCCAAAAAATTTATAAACAAGTGTTATGGATCACAGAAGTCTAAATTCCTTAATAATTAAATATTATTGAGTCAAATTTATATTATTTAGATTTGACTGAAAATTTTGCAAATTTATTATAATTACCTTATATATTAAAATTTATTATTTTTTAAAAATAATTTAATTCATTTATATTCCCAGTTTTGACCAAGTAAGCATCTGACCGTAGGATTAGTGATGCAACACGTTTTAAATGACGGCTGGCACCTTCTCTATTCCCACGCTTCCGCTGCTATTTCACCGCTGACGCCTTCTGTATCGCCACGCGCTTACGCCGCTATTTCAGGCAACTCGCCAGGACTGTCATTAGTTTTGCATCTTAATTAAAATGGAATAAAAAAGAATTTACCGAATAACAAATCAACGTAAAATGTCCACTTTCTCAATTTTAAATTATCACATTTAGTTTTATCCATTTTCTTTTTTTTAAATATAATATTTAAATTATTATATATTTTGTTGATTGATTTATTTTTTTTGGCAAAACTCTATTATTTGAGTTTATCCAAAAAAAAAATGCAAATTTGTATAGTTCAACATTTTATATTAAAATTTATTGTTTTTTTAATTAATTCATTTATATTTAATTTAATTTATTTGACTATGAATGAATTAATATTTCAACAAATGAAATGCATAATTACAATTAACAAAATATTGACTTATCCTTTGGGGATAGGACTTTCCTATAGCATTATAGAACTTACTATAGGAATAATTTCAATATATTCTATTTAGAATTATCAAGGTTATACACTTTTCATTTGAAAAACACTTTAAACGTCATTTGTTAATTTGACTTGGTGAACATGGAAGTTAAGGAGGTGTTGATCGTGTTAGATGTCACCAACACTGTAAGGGGATCTCCTCGATTTGAAGTCTCAATTAGACCTCACATTGTTTGGTGTAGGAGTCCCATCTGGTGATATGGTTCGGCCACTGTTGGAAAGATTTTAAAGATATGCCTTGGTTACGATCAAACACAAGAGAACACGACAACTCTTTGGGAAGCAAGAATGTGAGATTTGTGAGACATTGAATGCAATGTGTATGAGGGGTACTTCCACAGCTGGTAGGGAAAATGAGCCATCGGTTAGAAAACTAATAGTACTATCCTAAATGGGGGCCCAGGATGAAAGAAAAAGGCTTGTTGGATACCTGAAAATTAGTCCACATAAGAAACAAAAACCATTAAAGCATAACATCACTCATTCAATAATAATAGCCATAACTAAGTAATGAATTAGTTCATTAACTTAGTATGTAATTAGAAAAACATATACCATAAACATAACCAGAATTGTCCAACTATATCTATGATACATGTATGAAGAAGTGTCAGCTCATTGAGATTTTGATTAAGAATGCAAAATCCCAAGTACATTGTTACATAAGCAAAACATTGTATCCAATAGTCGAACACAAAGCCACAACTTGATTCTCCAAAAAATGATCTATCTCCCATGTATTACAAGAGAAGCCAAGGCTATACCTCTATAATCTAAGCCTTCCAAAAGTCTCATTGCTTGAGTTACAAGGAGCTATTTATAACAAGTAACAATGACTTTTGAGCTTCCTCATGACTCTTTAACTTCTATTATTGTTCATATTCTATACATGACTCATTACATTCTAATGTGTGGTTATTCAAAGCCACAACTTGATTCTCCAAAAAATGATCTATCTCCCATGTATTACAAGAGAAGCCAAGGCTATACCTCTATAATCTAAGCCTTCCAAAAGTCTCATTGCTTGAGTTACAAGGAGCTATTTATAACAAGTAACAATGTCCTTTGAGCTTCCTCATGACTCTTTAACTTCTATTACTGTTCATATTCTATACATGACTCATTACATTCTAATGTGTGGTTATTCACATTCCACATGTGTCCCTTGGACTTCATTACATAACATTTATTACATAAGAAAAATTACAAATGAGATGATGGCTATATAAGACAAAACTGATAATGGGGCAAAGACTCCACAAATTGATAGGTCATTTGCTTACTCATCGAGCTCAGTTGTAATGTAAGTGTGTCAAGTTATGAACTCTTTGGAGATGGATTTGACCCGAATTGGCAAGTCCTCAATGTAGTGCATCTTCACCTTCATTGTATCATTCAATATGTTCTTAGAGTTTGACTATACATGATGCCAAAAACATGAAAATTTCATATGAGCTTTGACTGATGCAATGGTGTATTGCAAAATAATGTCTTTGGTTGCCTCCAAGCCTTCTTGTTTCGTTGCATGCTTGATCTTCTCAATGTATTTCCTAGTCTCCAGGAAGATGATCTCCCTGCCTTTGATTTCTACAAGTGTACCTATTGAAGGCATCCCATGCTTCTGCGTTAGAGACTCAAAACCATTATGCAGTTGATTGTATACAGTAATAGAACTAATCAACTGTTCTCCAAGGTACATGTAGTTCTGATGGTGGAGTCTCAACTGAACTATATCTATCTCCATGGCAATCTTGTCTTTATTTTCCAAATGTTACGAAGCATCTGGATACTTGGCAGCCCACACATGGAGCTGATCAACTGCTCCACTTGTCATTTTCAGGAGTTTCACCACTTCATGTGCTTTCTTCTAAATGCCAACAAGAGGAGCCACCACTTTTTGTAGAAGAATCATCTTGTCATATAATTGCACCATGGTGCCCTCACTGGCCCCTATTCTTCCTGCATGGTTGACTACCATTCTGCAGTGTTGAAACTTTATATTGACAACCACTAATTCTCCACTGCAATATGTTCTGCCTATTTCTTCACCACAACAAGTTCTCTTCTCATCCTGGAATTCTCATTCAAAAAGTGCTTAGAATTATCATGTGTCGTTGTAGTGAATGCAACATTTTTCGCCATAATAGCTCAAGGATTCCTTTTGGTGTTGGAGGTTATCACCTTCTCATTAGAAACTGAGACTGGATTTTGAGGATCCTTAGGCAAGTATCTATGGCTCTATTGCATGGTCCTCTTCTTAAGTTGATCAAATGTTACATTTCATACATTCAGGACTCTATCAGTCGGTGGAGGTGTGATCCCCATTTACCTAAATGGAAGATGACCACCTTTAAGGGGGGGGGTTCCCCTGGAGTGTTTGGTTCATCATCCATGGGTTGGATGGTATCTTCTTCCTCCAACTCTTCTTCTTCAATCCCTTGAGTCAGTTGTTCTCTTTCTAGTCTATGTGTTGCTTCCTCCTCTTGGAACTACCTATGTTGTTATTCCTCTATTATTATCCTCTCTTTTTCTTCTTCTTGTTGCTTTTGTAGCAACTCAGCTTTCTTCCTCTTCTCCTCCTCTTCTTCTTCTTCTCTCCTTTCCTGCTCTACTTGAATAGCTCATGTGTTTAAAGGATTAGCTTTCCATTTCTTCTTGTTCTCTCATGTCGAGTCATACATGATCCTTTTCTTAACAGCTACTTTCCTTGCTTGAGGGGTTATCTCTTCCTCCTCTTATACTTGCAAGTCTTGAGCTGGTGGATCTTAGGGTGAATTTGTTTCCATCCCTAGATGTGCCTTCATGTTTGCGTTGTACCAGTTCTTTATTTTCTCATCTTCTGTTGCGGACATTGATGAGTACCCAGTATTGTGACCAATCATTTCACAATGTTGCCTAATCACTCTCCTGGGATCATATCCATGGAAGTACTTAGTGGAAAAGTTAAAGTGGTCTAGCTCTTATATCTTTGTTGTTATCGCTTTGTGGCTCGTTAACTCATATACTTTGATCCACAACGGGAATGTGTGCCAAGGGGCTTTCTTCCTCTTGACAATAATTCTTGATAATCCCTTGTCCAACTGATTTGTTACTTCTTGCATGACCACCTTATTGGTCACATATCACGGCATGAGATGAGGGGATATATGACAACCAAAACATCTTATGTATGTACCCTCAAGAGTTGTAAACCAGTTTGTGATATCTCGAAGTGACTCCTTCACTTGATTTTTCATGTAAGGAGGATCAATCTTGAATATCATCTAAAGGACAACTACAAAGAAGTGCTCAACCATTTCTTCATATCTGCCTATAAATCTTAATTTTGATAACACTCTCTAATGAAAGTAAACCGAGAACTTCTCCTCAGGGGTTCAATTCCAGTTCATACCCGAGAACGCATATATGCACAAATTCTATCTAGGATAAATGCAAACATGTTGAATTTTGGTGCCTAGTTCACCCTCAAAGTTTTTTTTTCCTACCCCACATGACACTGCAACTCAAATGAAAATATTTCTACCCAATTAAAAATTGTGTCGCAAGTCAACACCATCTTGAACATATATATCCAATTCTCCTCAAACACCTCAATGTTCTTGTGCCCATGCAACCAGAAACACATGGCTATCAAATACTGATATATGTCTCTAATAATATTTGTTGGATAGACTGCGAATAGGTGATGGTGAAACTTGGCAGGCTCTCAACATCATGATTTGATAAGGTCACTTGTGTCGAGGTCATCCCATCTCATGTAAAAGATATCATTTGCGTATTCTGCGAGCTTGATCATCTTGTAATATGTTTTCATATCTTCACCATAATAGGTGGCGAGCTGACTGACACTCTTACTGTGAAGCACAAGGTGAGATTCGTCCATATGTGTAATGATCCATTCAATCACCTTTGCACATGGAATGACCAGGAATCTTCATGTGATCCTATGCATCCTGAACTTCTTGATATTAATGTATGCATGCACATCTTCTGAGTTCTCGGCAAATATGTCTTGCATGAATGTGTCCTTGATCTTTCCTCATGTGACCTCATTGGTTTTATCAATGAAGCACTGTGTTCTGCATATATGGGAATGTTTAGCAATGTAACTTCAACAGGTTCCTCAGTGCTTTCTTCTGAGAGTTATTTGGAGGCCACTTTACGAGGCAACATGGCTCCAACAAATGAAGACAGGGTAACAATACTTGTAGCATGAACACTTGTTTGTGGAAGCACATTGATAATGATGAAATTATCTTAAAACAACCTACTTTGAAGCAATACTTGTAAATCACGTACAAAGAGCCATCACATATGAAAATCTATGACCAACAAAAAACCACTTGCATGCATGAGAAAATAGGCATGAAAATTAGAGGGGTGAACTTCCAAAGCATGAAGGAGTGTAAGGGGTCATTCAAGGATTTGTAGTGTGCTCATGTGCTCAAGCGAGTGAAAGGAAACCTCAAGGGTGCACTGCCGCACTTCGAAAGGACAAAGGAATGGGTTGAAAATGTGGTCGTGCACTAAAAGAGAGAAAGAGGGTGCATTGTCACACTCTAAAGGAACAAAGGAATATGCCTTAAGTCTTCATGGTGTGATAATACGCTCAAGGGAGGGCACAGTTCTTCGTAGTGAAGAAGTGTGCTCAAGATAAAACCTTGGTCATTCTGGGTGCAATTTTCAAGGTTAATTGGGCTTCAAGGTCTTGAAGTGTTCTCTTCCTATTAGAAGATCATAAACAAGTTTTAACATCAATATTCGATGATAATATGAGAAGAACAAAGATCTTCCAGGTTATATAGAAGTTGTCGCACTCTTGGTGGAATATGAAAAGGTTGAAAATGTGAATATTTTCTGCATGCGACAACAAATTAATAGTTGCAACAAAAATATTGAACATAAACACCAACAAACAAACTGAAAAACTAAGAAACGACAGCAAGAAAATCCAAAACGACAATGAAATCATGAAAGGAAATGAAAATATTCGACATGCAAAACTTACTTGTAGCACTGGTTGATGAAGAGTTTCTTGATCTCCAGTTATGCGCTCAACTCAATCAAGAATGATTATGCAAAAGAATGATTAACTGGGTTGATTTAAAGAAGTTTACATGCAAAATTGATTCATGCATGATCGCCACATGTTGATGAGTGAAAGGATTAGTTATTGGAAGTTAAGGTGTCTCTTATTTTCTAGGAATACACCCACAAGTAACAAGATGGTTCATCCATGTGCCCAGGAAGAGTGCATGTCTCTAGCACGAAGGAGTACACTCAGGTAGGGTGCACTTGCTTAGCATGAATAAGTGTGCTCAAGTAGGGCACAGTTCTTTACGCCGAAGGAGTGTGCTCAAGTTGAGTGCATGTATTCACCAACTTGGAGTGTACTTTTGCTTTTCTAAGTTATTTTCTTGCTTTTGTTTTCTATTTTTGTGCTTTTGAGTGTTTTTCGAGTGTATGCATGGGGAGAAGGAAAGTTTCTAATTCAAGATAAGTAATGATTTCACCCAACCATGGACTAACTTACTCAAATGCTTCTAATGGTTAAGTGACGACGCTTAGGAAACATTGGCTTAGGAGGATGTGACACTAGGAGAAAACACACAAATGTAAAATCAAACAACATGATGACACAAAGGAGCTTGAAACAATAGGTTATATAGGCTCCAAAATTGACATAGGCAAAAATTTGGAGGGTCGTTGTCACAGGGACAATAGGAGGGAACAACTATCTCTACATGATCACTTTTCTACTTAAATATTGTTGATTTCTTTTGTTGTTGCTTTTTGTTTGTAAAAGTAGAACTAGATTTACATTTTTGTAAGAGTAGAATAGGATATCTATTTCTACAACATTTATTTCTTTGTAGTTAAAATTTATTTTTATCTTGTTGTACAATAGCATAGATTCATTTTTTGCAAATCTATCTTCTGCAATTAGTTCTATTTCTACAAGACTAATTTAGTTGAGTGATTGTTTCACTACATAATTCCCCTTTTCACTTCACCAAGCATACATTTGTTTTCATCAAATAAGATACATTGAGGAGTACCAAGGAATGTGGCTTGAGTAATACCTTTTAAGTTTGTATGGGCCCTGGGTTGACATATTAAAGTTGAGACCTCTAGGGATAAAACATTGTTGATGGAATATTAATGGTTGTCAATTTTTGGTGTCGTTTTCAGAGGGGTGTTAGAATCCTACAATTTTTTCTTTCTTCTCATGCATTAGTTTTATTTCATAAAAAAGGAAACACAAAAAAAAATCCACATTTCTTAAAACCAAGCATGCATGCCACCTAGAATTAAAGAGAAGCTTGGGAAATTTCAAATAAAAACCCTTATTTGTGAACCCACACATAGCAATTAGCAACAGTTAGCTAATTATGAAAAGCTGTCCTTTAGAATAAGGAAATTTTAGGAGTATCTAAAAGAGCATCTAAAAAACTTGAAAATTGAGCCGAGAGGCTCAATCTATAGCCCAGTGTGAAGGCAATGTGTAAGTATGTCCTTGTTCAATTTGGAGTTGACAGATGTCCCTCTTAAAAAAAATATTTTCTAAATATAAAATAAATGTGAGTTGTAATAAGAAAAGAAAAAATAATATGTTATGCATGTTTAATTACTTGTCTATATAACCTAATATGATTTCATGTAAATTAAAACAATGTAAACTTTGAAACGGGAACTGTAAACTCAAAATGAGAACTCTAGCGAAAGAACCCAAAAAAAAATGAAAAACAACCTAAAAACAAAAAATGTTGATGCTCGAATACTAGAATGCTAGAAAATTTTAAAATTTTGACAATTTTTCAACCATGACATTATGGAAAAAATTTATGACTTAAAAAAATTAAAAATGAACACCTGAATGAAAGAGTCATTATACCAAGAGTAATTTCTTTTTTAAATCCTAAAAATATGATGACTTTAAAATCTTAGTCTAAGAGAACTTGACACATTGTAACAAAAATTTAAAAGTCAACCATCAAATTTACACACATTGTAAGCAAATTCGACCCATTATAATGAAAACTTAAATACCAACCATGAAATTGACACATTGTGGGGGCGGACTCGATCCTTTATAACAAAAAATATAAAATGAACAATCAAATTGAGACATAATGAGATTGGGTTACTAGTC